>JASDQU010102432.1:209510-223769 GCA_032191745.1 Picea mariana
GGTGAGTCGGGACACAAATAGGCCAGTGCGCATATCCTTGTAAAGTGTAATCATATTCAAGTTGTTAATATTATTACATCACTACATGAAAATAGATCACATGAAAAGAGACAGGGGGCTAACTCCACCGAAAAAGGAAAAGGGGCAGGGTAGACTTAAGTCCTAGGGAATATTTTATCAATATTTCTAGAAAAGTATAGTTTATGGATATTTATTTTATTTGAAGTTCTCGGGGATGGGAAGGAGTCACCAAGTGGCTAAAGCTTCTTTTGAAGGTGACAAGTGTCGATTTTAAGGCATGCAATATATATTGTTGGCCTTAATGTATTTTGAGGGGAGAACTCATTTTGTGGTTTTTCGTTTTTCTCATGTGCAGAAGGGGTCAGACTATCTAGAAAATTCGACTATTACCTTATTTGTAGAGAGAATCTTATAAGGGGTTTTTGTGTGTTGTAACCAGATATTTATTGTCAAAGAGGTGGTTTGTCAGGCCTATGAGCAGTCACTCTGGGTGAGAGACTTGTTGTTGAAGAGGTGGGTTGTCAAGCCCGTGAACATTCTCTCCAAGTGAGAGTTTTTCTCGGAATTATTCCCTAATGAGATGGGAATTAGTTGCAGGGCTCAGAGACTTCATGTCTGAAATGTTGTTGGAACCCTAGAAGGGAAGTGGGGCAGCTAAGGGATTGTTGAGAAGAGAAAGGGCACACTTCCATGGGTGTGACAGGTGCGTGGGAATGAGAGATTGTAGACTAGTTGTAGTTGTGGCACCTGGTGGAGTTAAGCCCTAGCTTAGGGGCGACCTGTTATTGAAATAGTATGAGAAACAGAGTCTATGGCTAGGAGGAACGTCTACATTTTGTGTGTAGTTGGTGACTATTGATAAAATATCAATGTTCTTTATGTGATTGTCTCAATTATTGTGTGCTTAATTATTTATGGTTAATATGGCTTTAATTCTTGTATGTTGTTGCATATAAGTAATTGTTGTTATTCTATATAATGTTGCTTGCACATGTAAGTATGGTGTTGATATTCATTATTATAGTTGTGCATGAGTATGAAAATTTTTTATAGTCTTTCATGTTAACCTTACCTTATGATAATGGTCCTGATTCTCTGAGGTGGGGTTTGAATGGCCATTGTTGGGCGTAGGCCAGTTTTGAGGGAAAGGCACGACATGGGAGAAAGATGTGCATGCAGAAGAAGAAGCACGTGTAAAGAAGGCGTGCATGCAGGAAAAGCAACACACACAAAATAGACGTGCATGCAGAAGAGGAAGGCATGCGAGACACACATGCAAGAAGACCTAGACATGATAGGGTTAGGGTTTTGGTAAGAGAATGTAATGGTTGGTAAGCCGAAAACATGTATAAGTAGATACCTAGGAGGTCTAGGTCGGGGGTTGGTGGTTGTTATTGAGGTAGTTGTTGTATTCGGGGGGGTTTTGGTTGTTCGTTGTTGTTCTTGTTGAGTTAGTCAATGTTACTACAATGTAAAAAGACAAAATGAATGTAAAAATCGATGGATCTTGTAATTTGTTGAGTTGAGGAGAGGGAATAAGGGAGGTCTTGATGGTTAGATCACATGCCGAGGAACTTGGTGTGATCTAGTTCGCCTCATTATAGATCTCGACCAGTTTGAATGGAGCATTGTAATGCGTGAGGTGTTGTAGTTTTGGAACCATAATAATCAAAGAGAAGAGCGGCCAAATCTTTGTGGATGTAGCCCAGGAGGGGTGAACCACGATAGATCATGTGTTATGTGATTGAATGTTATGTATCTATTTTGTTGTTAATGATTAGATGTTAATCGAATGTGTGAATGACTAGATAGATCTGCTCCTTTACATGCATGAGAAAGAATGACAAGGTATTCCATATAAGTTGAATGTTAAAGTAATAAATGAAGAATACAGAGGTTAACCACAGATCCCTACTCATTTCCCAGGCTGCAAGCATCTAAGCGTTGCAGCCACCTAAAAGAACTATCTTGGGTGAGACTACACAGTGCATCATGTGCCTTGTGTTGCCTTCTGGTTTACCAGGAGAGTCGATAGTTTTAGGAGGGTTTTGTTGGAAACCAAGTGGACCTGAATCTGGGTCAACCAAAGAAGGGTAGCAGGAGTAAACTATAAACCAACAAATGGTTTCGTTTTCGGTTGGAACATAAAGGGATTGAGTGAATGAGATCTGCTGAAGAATCATGAATATTTGGTAATACAACATTAAAAGAATGATAATATAAAAGGGGATGTTGAGACCGTGGAACCCAACAAAGGCTGATATCGAGAGCTAATTGAAAACAGAGGAGCCGAAATTTGCGCAAAAAGATAAAAGAAACCCAAAGTTAACACCGCGCAAATATTTGAACAAGTACGTATTCAACGACTTGCATGAAGTATTTTTCTGTGATTTCCCGCATGTGTTGCAGGAGTGGATATTAAGGATGAAATACAACCACCATACAAATCATATCAGACAACTAGAATGGAATCCTGTTGAGATCATGTAGTTACAACAAGTTGACAATAAATTTACGCGCGCAGTAGAATTCTGGTTAGACAACATTGTTGCAAGATTTATCACAGAATTTGCAGTAGATACTACAAAGTATTATAGCACAATAGAGAAATATTTCTTGAAGGGACCTCGAGGTAGGTATATCAGATCGTTTCATACTTCCATCAAGATGTTACTATATAACAATCGAGTAATAACAATGGATTCAGATAGCTAAAATTCCCTGTGTGCATGGGGGAAGCACTGACAAGAGACGGAGAAATGGAGGAAGAGATGGATAAAGGAAAGAAGGAGGACGCCTTGAATCCAATCATGATGGATGAATACCAGATCAAGAAGATCATGGAAACAGTTGGAAGAAATCGCAGTGGAGTACCCTACCAATATAAGATGAACAATAAGAAGAGAGCCATGGTCATGAGGAAAGGCTTGGAAAGTGATGAAGAAGAGGTAGAGGATCTCCAGGTTGTGGAGAATATTGAGGAAATCATGCATGTGACATATGAAAGGAATACAAGAGATCCAAGAGCAGAAACTAGAGGTAGAAATCCTATTCATATCAATGTCAGTGTGGAACCCATAAACCCATGTTCACCCCGAAGCAAGTTCACCCCTCACCTTTCTACACTATGAATACAGGCCATAATTTGATAATCAGACCATAATCAATATGAATACGCGGAAGATTGGGCGTTTGATAATCAGGCCATAGATTGGGCGTTTGATAATCAGGCCATAGATTGGGCGTTTGATAATCAGGCCATAATCAATATGAATACGAGGAAGATGAAATTTGAGTCAGGACAGTACAGATTCATTGTGCCATTAGATCCATGAGAAAGATAAATGTTTGTAGAATCCACTTGTTTAGACCTAGATGAAATTAACCAGTTATACAGGACCACTGCATGAGAAGAATATTATGTGAATCCAACTGCATATGGGGTACTCAGTTGGAAAAGTATCATGTCATGCGCGTTAGACTTAGATACAGGGTTGGAGAATTGGCAGCAGAGATTACATGAAGTATCCACAAGAAGGTGCGAAAGAATAGACCACGCAGTAAGATGGGTAGGTACAACTATAAGAGAACCTCCCTGCTTTCATGGGGTGAATGAATTAGAATAATTCCTAACAAGATACGAAGATGAAGTGTTATAAAATCAGAGGCTCTTAGATATGGATATAACACTCAAGGAAACACTTGCAATATGGTGGGGTGCACACAAAGAGACAGTCAAGGACTGGTACCAATGGATGCGATTATTGTGCATTAGATTTGGCACTGAACAGGGAAGAAATAAATTGTAGAGATATAACGGATAGGGGACACCAGCAGAACACTTGGAAAAGTGTAGAACACTATGGAGAATGATGCCACCATAAGAATGGTCTCATCACTTTCTTCACACATTGGAAGGAATTCCAACAAACTGGTATGTAGACCAGGAATTGCGTAGAGGCATTGCAGAATGGATAGTGTTACAACAGAATTTTCTAGTCACTTTCTCATTTGAACATGAGAACCCCAACATGGACACAACACTCAAACAAATTAGAGGGGAAATATTCATTCAAGAACCAAAGGTTGAAATTATAATAGAGTATCAACAACAGAACAGACAAACAATGAAATAATTATTGTCGTGCTACCATGTGCAGGACGAAGCACCAGAGGAAGATGACCCACGCAACATTCAAATTATAGAAATTGAAGGAGAAAGGGAGGTGGAAGATCCATCTATCGAATCACCAGTATTTGTTGTGCCAATCAAAGTGAAGAAAGTGAATATTGGGACAAATGACAATCCCAAAATGACCAGTATTGGGGATTACTAGGACGAACAAACAGTAGAAAGAATAACTGAGTTTTTGCTTGAGTACAGTGACATGTTCCCAACAACCTTTACAGAGATGAAAGGAATAGCATGAGAGATAGGAGAGATGAAGATACCTCTCAAACCTGAGGCTAGATCAGTCAGACAATGACCATATAGACTGAACCCAATATACAAGCAAAAAGTGAAAGCCGAAATTGACAAAATGTTGGAGGTTGGAATCATAGAACCAGTGGCGGAATATGAATGGGTAATCCCTCTGGTAGTTCAGGAGAAGAAGCAGGGAGGGATAAGGATCTGTGTATATCTCAGGAAATTGAATGATGCATGCCTACATGACCCTTTTTCCACCCCTTTCACAGATGAGGTATTAGAGAATGTAGGAGGACAAGAAGCATACTCATTCACAGATGGATTCTCATGCTACCATCAAATCAAGATATCCCCAGAAGACATGTACAAGACCACTTTTGCCATAGAATGGGGATCCTACCAGTACGAAGTAATGCGTTTTGGACTGAAGAATGCACCAACAATATTCTCAAGAGTAGTCATAGATGCATTCAAAGAATTCATCCATCAGTTTTTAGAAGTATATCTGGATGATTGGACAGTCTACAATCTATTGAAAGATCATGTAGAGGTATTAAGGCTGATGTTGGAAAGATGTAGGAAGTGTCAGATATCATTAAATATCAAGAAGTGCATCTTTGGGACACCTTTTGGGATACAATCGGACCATATAGTGTGCAAACAAGGTTTGATAGTAGATCCTTCGAAGATTGCAGTGATTGTCAATTTACCACCACCAAAATCAATATGTTAGTTGAGAGAAACATTGGGACACACAGGATACTACAAGAAGTTCGTAAAAGGGTATGCACAGATCGTTGCGCCGATGGAGAAACTGTTGAGGAAATATAGTAAATTTCAGTGGAATGAGGACTGTCAGTGAGGATTGGACACTCTAAAAGAGAATATGATAAAAGCACCAATATTCGTATTCCCGGATTGGGAAAAGACATTTCATGTGCATGTATATGCATCAGCCATATCACTTGGAGCTATTCTGGTGCAGCAAGAAGCAGGAGAGTTAGACCATCCTATAGCATTTGCAAGCAGAAAATTGTCAGATTCAAAGTAGAACCACAATACTACAGAAAGAGAAGGCTTAGCAATGGTATATGCACTGCAGAAGTTCAAGCATTATCTACTTGGGAAACACTTTAAAATGTTTACAGATCATTCTTTCCTCAAATACCTATTCAATAAGCCAGTGTTGGTGGGGATAATTTGTAGATGGTTACTGTTGTTTCAGGAATTTGACTTTGAAGTGATAGTCAAACCAAGGAAGTTGAATGCAAGACCTGATCACCTGTCAAGGATCACCGATGGAGAGGAACCCACTAATTTAAAGGAAAACTTCCCTGATGCACAATTATTTTCAGTCCAAGTAGCTGATGAATATTTTGTTGGAATCATTCAATACTTGAGTACATGTATCGAGCCAGAAGAATTCAACACTGCACATAAGAAAAATATGGTAGTTAGAGCTGCAGAATATCAATTGATTGCATGACACTTATACAAGATGGGTGCAAACAACCTCTTGAGAAGATGTGTACTAGAACATGAAAGGCCTAGGATTTTAGCAGAGGCCCATGAGAGAATAGTTGTAGGACATTGTGAAGGAAAATCTACTGCACAGAAGGTATTGCATGCATGACTATGGTGGTCGACCATCCATAGAGATGCAAATGAATACTGCCAGAGATGTGATGTATGTCAGAGGATTGGAAAACCTAATAGATGGGATGAGATTCCCCTAAGACCACAAGTAACCTTGCAAGTATTAGACAAATGGGAAATTGATTTTGTGGGGCCAATTAATCCACCAACAAAGAGGTCAGGAGCAAGGTATATCATTACTATGACAGAGTACTTAACGATATGGGCAGAAGTAGCACCAGTAAAGGATTATAGTGTAGATACATCAACACACTTCCTATTTGAGCAAGTGATCACTATATTTGGATGCCCAAGGATTTTGATGAGTGACCAAGGCACTCACTTCATCAATAGTACTATCAAGGCTATGACTGAGGAGTTTGAATTCTATCATCAAAAGAGTACACCATATCACCCTCAAGAAAATGGAATAGTGGAAGCCTTTAATAAGATTCTAGAGAATGCACTGACAAAGATCTGCAATGTCAACAGGGATGATTGGGACTTGAAGATACCAATAGTATTATGGGCATACAAGACTACATACAAAAAGTTGACAGGACACACACCATTCAAGTTGGTGTATGGACAAGAAGCAGTGGTTCCATTAGAATGTTTGGTACCTAGTCCGGGAGTAGAAGAAATCACTAACATGACAGAACGAGGCGTAGTACAATAAAGGCTAAGTCAGTTGATGCTAATGGAAGAAGATAGGATTATAGCAAGATTTCACCAAGAAGTACAGAAATCAAGGGACAAATCTTGGCATGATGGACATATTAAAAGGAAGAGTTTCAAATAAGGAGACCTAGTCTTGGTGTATGACAGTAAATTTCTTCAGCACATAGGAAAATTCAGAATGCATTGGTTGGAACCATATGAAGTGAAGACTGTCACAGATGTGGGAGTTGTACAATTGAAAGATCTAGGAGGTACGGAACTCAGAGGAATGATCAATGGGAGTCGACTGAAACTGTATAGGGACAATCGAACTCCTAGTACTTAGACAATACCGTGCAGTAAAGAGATATGTATACAGGAAAAAAAAAATCCATAAAAATAAAAATAATTCAACGTACATGGAGGGCCTTGAAAGAATGAAACGAGGCAGACAAAATAGGGCACTGCAAGAAAACCAGGGTTCGAAAACACGACATGCAGAAGAGAAGTTAATGGGTAGAAAGGTACAGTGCATAGGAAACACAATGAAAAGTGAAAAAGTGAAAATTATTAGTGCGACATAGCTGTCACTTCCCTGTCCTGCTATAAAGTCGAAAAGAGGGGGAAAACCGACCCATTGTGTTATTTTCTAAGGAGAAAAATGTCGAGTCGAGTGAAAGAGCGATAGAGTGTGAGATTGCGTTATCATATGTCGAGTTGAGAGCTTGTAGTCTGGATTTAACCACCATGTCACCACCGAGGGTTGGAGCACCAAGAAGAATCGGATGAACCACACGGGTACAACAAGGCAGAACCAGTGAGATGCCCATAGCGGTGGATGTGGACAAAATCCACACACTAGGGTACGAGCAAACCACATTACATGTGGAGAAGGAGTAGGAACCCATACAAGAGCCCGAGCAGCTGGTAGAGGACGTCAAATGGACACAATTTGGCTCATGCAAGGGAAAAGGTCCTCAGGAAGCATAACTGGCCATGGATTCCACGCAGTAGGGCTTGGAGTCAGAACTAGAGAAAGAAACAGATCAAGAGGGTGGGGTATCATCCCCACAAGGGAAAAAGAAGATGAGAGAAGAAAGCAGTATGCACGGCATGCAACGCACATAGGAATATCTAAGTATAGTAATGCCGAAAATTCTCAATGAAGTGAAAATCGAGGATAACATGGTAGGAGGATTCGATAGCCTTAAATAATCGAACCATTATGTATCTGACACCACAAAGTTCCCAGATTTGGAAGTGTAGAGCTACCTAGAGAGAAGGGGAGATGGCCCATCAGGCGCGCCATTTTTGGAGCCTACACAGTGGATCCTCAGATTGTACAACATCGACATCATGAACCTATTAGACATACTGCACTTAGGGTGCAGGAAACACATAAACATATGTGTTAAACAGTTGTTAGCGAGGGTGCACAGAGGCATATTATGGATGTATAGGCCAATGCCGATCAATTTTGACCTCATCGTAGAGATTATAGGGCTACCCACAGATGGGGAGAAGCCAGATAAATACCTAGAAGACAAGGCTAAGGCAAAATCCATCTCATATGAGATCAAAGCGAAGTATGGCGCAGAGAGGGGGAACAAAGGTATCAATATCAATGACATTAATGATCTTGTGACATGATTTTCAACCAGATTTCTCGATTGAAATTTAATGCACAAGTGTCGAAAAGAAGAAGTGCTCGCAAGAGAAGTAGCAGTTGTGGCACAATGCACAAAGGGGAGCTCGATGATCTAGGCCACATATCTTCTTAACTTGTTCCTTGAAGATTGTAAGGATGTGAAATATTGGGGCTTTGGGTTCCACTACTCGTGGTTACTCATCCTCATTGCACTTATGGGGTGGCACGAACCTACATACACAATGTTCCTGCCAAGGACAGGAAAATGTGGCGCAACACGCTTGATTCGAGATCTTTTCATCGATGTGACTTATTAAATAATTGTATTAAATGAGCATAAATTGAAGTGCACCATAAAGAAGGAATAACTCAATAATGAAGATACATATGCATAAGATCTGATGACAAAAACTTGATAACAAAGTTCGTCCCTGGCAGACTATGTCTCTGGGTCCTGCTCTCAAATGGGTAGGCCTTTTTATTAACTTAGCAAAAAATTTTGACAAAATACATAAGTATACCTCATTCTGGAGTTAAGCTGTAGAAGCTTTGCTCAGATAAAAAAAAAACAACACCACTGAATTTGTGGCATCGAATTACCCAAGAATGATTGTCTCCACGCCTCGATCTGAGTCTGGCACTTTCAAGCCATTGTGAAAATTCATCCCAGTTTCTATGCTTGCAACTGTAATTAATTCATGAGAAAATTCTCGATTTCTCTGTTGTTTGTACGGTCGTGCACCTCCATGTTCTGACCCCCGAACTCTTGGTAGAATCTTCTCTTAAGTAATAAAGGTGGGCGGATGTACCAACATAGCCATTAGGTTAGTTGGTTGGCAGAGTTATATTAAGGCATATCCATTGGGGGAGGTCCTGGGGTCAAACCCACAGGCCTCCCATTTTACCCCTCCATAGAACCTTTATCATCGGATATGGCAGATTGTTGTGACATGTTGCTAACTAAGGCAGATAGTTGGGATATGTTTCTAACTATGGTGGATAGTTGGGATATATGCCACCATTTTGGTGGAACTTACTCCAATTTTGGCGGACTAGGTTGGCTCTAGCCAACACTTACCCCTTTTGAAATTCGCTTGTTGGGCGTCCTTGGGCATTTTCCCACTACCACGTGGCAACCCATGACTAATCCATATGGAAGCCACTCATTGGCCCACGTCACCTCATTGCACGGAAAACCACATCACCTTTTCCATGTCATCCTGTCACGTCACTTGCCGAGTGGTTGTACGGTCTGCTAAGTGGTTGTACGGATTGCCATTGGTCCACAGATTTGACTGGAAAAGCCCAAAAATGAGTGACACATGGCAGCCTCTGGTGCTGCCACATCACCATGTTGACATCATCATGACACATGTCTCCCTCTGTGTGTGCCACATACAATGTATGGATGATGATGTCATACATACTAGCTGACTCATCCATGTTGACCGGGCTAGGTTGACCAAAACTTTGACCATGAATATATTTTGATCTGTAACTCCATTTGACAAGTCGTTTATGTCGTTGGAAATATCGCGACACACTCTTCGCAATGATGCCAATTTCACTAAGTTTTGAGGACTTTGAATTTTTTCCCTTTCTTTGTCTACTTAGGCTATTCCGAGCTTCCTAGGTTGCTTCTGTGAATTCTGAGTTATCCTTAGTATTCTCTGGCTCCTTTTTGGATCACACCTCCCCACTGAGAGATTTTTATACCACCAAAAGATTTCATCAATAAACAGATAAGTGAAAGAAGAGTTTCCTCACCTTGTCCTTCTCACTCCACTTTGCCTTGCTTGGATGTGTGCCCTTTAAGCCCACTCGAATATAATCAACATCACCCCTGTGTGAATTCCTTGTCCTTCTGTCCAGGATGATATCTTCCTTCAACTCGTCCAAGTAATTAGGAGCAAACTCATCAATTGAAGGTATTGAAACTTCCTCACCCTGATCCATGATCATGGGAGGCTCAAAAAGTTTCAAGTTTTCTACATTTACAATAGAGTAAATCTGCATATAAGGTGGAAGATCTAGACGAAAAGCATTGGTACCTCTTTTCTCCAAAATAGTGAAGGGTCCATATCGGATGGGATTGAGTTTCTTTCCTTCACCCTTCAATCTCTCCTTGCTGATGTGAAGCCATACCTGGTATCCAACCTGGAACTGATAATCAACCCTGTGTTTGTCATGTCAAGCTTTATACTGTGCTTGAATTTTCTCCAAATGTTCCCTGACTACTTGGTGTACCTGCTGGATCCTCTGAATGAACTTGCAGTCCCTATCTTCATTCATTTCTTCATTTGAATCAACATCTCTCCCATACATCAATTCCAAAGGGACCTTAGGAAAATACCCAAAACATGTCTAGAAAGGCGATCACTGAATGGAGGAATGTAAGGCTCGATTGTAAGTATGTTGTACATAGGGTATCTGTTCATCCCATAACTTGGGATGCTTGTTGTAGTAGCCTCGAAGAAAAAATACCATTGTTCGGTTAACAACATTTGTCTATCCGTCGGTCTGTGGATGGAAAGAAGTGCTCATCTTCAACTTGGTGTCCATCATTATCCACAAGCTTGTCCAAAAATCCCCAAGGAATCGAGTATCGCGATCAGAGATAATGGGTGTGGGTAATCCAAAGTGAACCCAAACATATTGAAAGAAGAGATTAGCAGTGTGCTCAACAGTGATCTGCTTTTTACATGGCATCAAGATACACATCTTGCTGAACCTATCCACTACAACATACAAATAGTCATGACTCCTTTTCTAAATTGGTAAATTCCCTACAAAATCCATGGAGATACTTTCCCATGGATGGGATGGAAGAAGAAGTGGTGAGTATAGCCCCAATTTTCTATTAGTGGGCTTACAAGTAGAACACATCACACACCCCTTTACATATTTAGTTACAATTGCTTTCATCTGATGCCAGTAACAAAATCTCTGCAAATGAGCCATAGTTTTTCCTACCCCAAAATTTCCAAACACAAGAGAAGTGTGAGCTTCTTGTATTACATGGACTCGTTCACTTGTAGGAATACATAACTTTCCAAGATTGTAGAGTAGTTTTCCCTACAGACAATAGTTCTCTACCTGTGCACCATGGGTTAGCTTCTCAAATCCTTCTTTAAATCTTCATCAACAATATATTGTTGCACATAGCTATCATGAGACAAAGAAGCATTCTTAAAAATAATAGAAGAAACAATAGGAGGTCTAGAAAGCATATCATCTACCTTGTTAAGCATATGTTAGTAGTAATACTGTGATTACTCTATATTGTTGGTTAAGTTTCATTAAATGTGTTAAATGGATTTAATGCATGTTATATATATAAGTATGAGAATGTTTCCACGTAGTAGCATTTCCCGGTTTTTGGAGGGTCAGGGATGTTACAATTTGGTATTAGAGCTTTAAAGGCTAAGTTAAGGTTGTGTTGGTAGAATTTTCTCGGCCTTTGGAGGGTCGGGGATGTTACAAATTGGTATCAGAGCCCAAGGTTTCAACACTGAGCCTAGATGGGTTGGATAAGTGGTCTTTGGACCCGAGGTTTCAAGAGGGAATCATGTCTGGAGGAACTATTTTCGTACCTCATAACCTTCCTGAGTGCCAAGAAGTTACCTTGGTTGTGTTAAGAAGCTCAGGAGGAGTAGCGATATTGTAAAACCATGATAGAAGTGGTATTGGACTGTAGAGTAATGTGGACCATAGAATCTATTCAGAAGGAAGGGAAACCCTTTTACGACCGTCAGATCTGGAGAAGGTGCAGGAGGTTATCCTGGAAACCTTTCGAAGTTCGGCAATCGGGAGAAGCGAGGTGCGGTGAGGCACAAAATTTTGAAATCCAAAGCTCTGAGGTATTGGAAGAGATCTACACCACAGATCTGAGGGGAGATCTCGATCGTTAAATCTTGAGAAGTTGCGCTCGAGTTAGTTGCAAGAACCCTTCAGAATTCGCGAAATTAGAAGATGGGAAGTGAAGAGAGGTGAACATCTCTAAAACAAGAAATCGCGAAATGGATCTCGACCATTGGTGGAGGGAGAGATAAGGACCGTTGATGATTCAGGGAGAGTTCGGAACTGTGAAAATCGGGAGAAGTAGAATGTGTTGATGCACAGACTTCTAAAGCTCGAAGTTTCGAAGTGAAAGGGTAGATGTGGTGGAGTCGAACGACGTCGCCTGGGGTGACATGGACCTTCCTAAGCGTACCACGTGTCGTCACCTTAGTTGGTGACAACTGTACTATGTGGGCCCGGAGGATAGAGAAGTCGAAAGTTTGGAAGTCACAAGATTGGAAGGAAGCAAGCTGGAAGGCTTCCGACACCCAAAGCTCTAAAGTTCCGAAGAACCAAAGATCCAAAGTCCCGAAGCATTCGATGACAAAAGTTCCACCGCGAATGTCAGCTGTTGGATGCTGGGTAGACATGAATCGATTATCCACCCTACTTCGTGAGATCGTTAATTCGGAACTCCAAGAGTCTATTGCGATGTATTGTGAAGACTTCCAACACCCCAAGTCCCGAGTAAGCGCCTATCAAACTAGCGCAAGGTCACAGCCCGTGGTCGCATGGGTTGGGAACTGAGAGAAAAGGGCTAAGGCCTAAAATTGTTACAGATCCAAGTAGAGCTCGGAAAATTCATGAAATGTAAATGTTTTCTTGACTGAGATTTGTTTATGAATGTTATGGAATTTGTTAAGGAATGTTGTCCTGACAAATTTCGGTTGTTTGCACGTGTGTTTGCAGAAGTTTAGCGAGTGTCGGAACCAAATAGAATTGCCACTAAGTGTAGAGAAATGGAGGAGACACAGAATGCTTCCAATTCAGAGAATGAAGCTAAAGGGATGGATGTTCATTTGGGATTTGAAGGATCGAACTCCAATGGAAATGGAAAAGAGATAGATAAGGAAGGAAATGTGATGAAAATCATTGAATGATTGCAGAAAGATTCCCAAACTCATCAAGCAGATAGAAGAAAGCTCAGGAAAGCTCAAGAAAAAGAAGGTGAACTCAACGTAAAGTTGTTAAAGAGTTCGAAGAGAATCGAAAAGAAATTGGAAAAGGAGAGTGACTCAAGAAAAACAGGGAGTCGTAGGACCCCTGAGATGAAAAGAAGATCAAGGAGTGTTAGCAGGCATCGACGTCGCTCCCCAAAGCATTCCAGTAAGGAAGCATGTAGTAGTTCAAGCCCATCTCCTACTAGAAAGCACAGGAGATCTGAAGTGGATGAACTGAAAGGAGAAATGAACAAGATTAAGCCTCCTACGTTTGATGGAGAACATAAGAAGGAGGAAAATGCGGAAACATGGTTGCTTGGCATGAGGAAATATTTCCAACTGCAGAATTATTCCTCTCGTGCAAAAGGAAGAATTGCAATGTATCAATTGAAAGGAAAAGCATCCATGTGGTGGGATCAACTTGTGCAGGTGTAGCACATTAGAGAGAAAGATATCACTTGGGAAGAATTCAAGAGGTATTTCGAGAAGAAATACTTGACTAAAAGATATTATGACAGAAATATGAAAGAGTTCTTTGAACTCAAGTTGGGCAGCATGACCATTGATGAATACGAACAAAGATTTTTAGAATTGCTGAAGTATGTTTCGTTCATCAAGGATGAGATTGTCAATATTCAAAGGTATCTGAGTGGACTGTCACCTTCCATTGGGGACAAGATTCAGTATGATGACCCTAAGACCATGGAAGAAACTATAAGAAGAGAGAAATGCTTATATGAGCAGAAAATAGAAAAGCCTACTTTTTGGAAGGCTTGGGATGACCAGAAGAAGTTTAAGAAAGAACAAAGGTAGAAGGGAAACAAACCTCCCTTTTTCAGAAACGGTCCTCAAGGACAGCCATCGTT
>JASDQU010102433.1:6049-24126 GCA_032191745.1 Picea mariana
GATATCTTCTCTGATATGGTGAATGATTGTATGAAAATATTCATGGATGAATTTACTCCTTATGGGACTGATTTTGAAGATGCTTTGTCTAATCTGGAGAAAGTGATCAAACTATGTAAACAATCTCATCTCTCTTTAAGTACAAAAAAGTGCCATATGATGACGCACGAAGGGATAGTGCTGGGACACTTCATCTCTTATGCAGGGATTCAGGTAGATCCAGCCAAAATCTAGGTAATTTTGGACATTCCAACTCCATCAACTTAGAAAGAGGTAAGAAGTTTTTTAGGACATGCTGGGTATTACAAAAGATTCATAAAAAAATTCTCTAAACTTTCCTCTCCATTGTTTTTCCTACTAACAAAAGATGTTAACTTTTCTTGGACTGATGACTATGAATTATCTTTTGTAGATCTTAAACAAAGATTGTCTACAGCTCCCATCTTGAGAGGGCCCAATTGGGCTCTGCCTTTTCACATTTCTTCAGATGCCTCAGACACTGGAATTGGTGCAGAATTAGGGCAACAGGAGGACAAAGAACCCTATGTTATCTACTATATCAGCAAGAACATGGCTCCTGTTGAGTTAAATTACACAGTTACTGAAAGAGAATTCCTGGTAGTAGTATATGCAATCAATAAATTCAGGCATTATGTAATTGGTTACCCAACTTTTATTCATACTGATCATACAACCATAAAATATCTAATGAATAAAACTATTACTAATGCCCGAGTGACAAGATGGTTGTTACTGCTACAAGAATTTGACATCACTATAGTGGATAGACCAGGAAAAGAAAATGTGGTTGCTGATTTTCTCTCAAGATTACATATAAATGATGATAATTCACCTGTAGACGATACCTTTCCTGATGAACATTTTTTTGCAGTATCTTCTCACTCGCCATGGTATGCAGACATTGCTAATTATCTAGTTGCAGGGAAGGTACCTCCCCATCCATCTCCTAGGGAAAGAAGGAAAATTATTCAAAAGAGTGCCAGGTACAGTTGGATAGGAGGATACCTCTTCTACACGGGCCTAGACCAAGAAATCAGGAGATGTGTGAGGGATGATGAGGTTTATGATCTGCTGAAAGCTTTCCATGATGGCCCTTGTGGGGGTCATTTTGTTGCAAAAAGGACCAGGCATAAAATTTTAAGGATGGGATATTACTGGCCCAACGTATTTCAAGATGCCAAGAATTATGTCCAAGCTTGTGACAGTTTCTAATGCATGGGTCAACCAACTCACAGGGATGAGATTCCACTCTAGCCTTAGGTAGTGTTAGAGCCTTTTGAAAGATGGGCCATGGATTTTGTAGGACACACTCATCCACCTTCAAATCAGAAAGTTTATATATTGGTTTGTACAGACTACATGACCAACTGGGTGGAGGAAAAATCACTTATGAGAGCATCAGAGGAGGTTGTTTTAGCATTCTTGTTTGAAAATATATTTGTTAGGTTTGGCATTCCCGGAGAGCTAGTCACTGATGGAGGACCCCCTTTCATATCACATAAATTTGAAGCTCTACTTAGTAAATATCATGTTTTACATATAATAGCTTCTCCATACCATCCACAAGGCAATGGCCAAGTGGAAAGCACCAACAAAGTCATTGAAGCCATTCTTACTAAAATAGTGAGAGAAAATTGTAAGGATTGGTCTGACAGATTGCATGAAGCTCTATGGGCTTACCGAACTACTCGAAGGAGAACGATTGGTTTTTCTCCTTACGAGATGGTATATGGAAAAATCCCTATTTTTCCCATTGAATTTGAAATCAAAACCTTAAGAACTACATCAGCATTTAATCTCGACTTGACTATGGCACAAAAATCTGAACTGCAACAACTCAATGAGCTTAATGAAAAATGTTTGGATGCAATCCATCAAACAACAGTGATTCAAAAATAAAGAAAAAAATAGCATGATCGAATCATTAGGAAGAAATTATTCCAGAAAAGAGATTGGGCTCTGTTTTACGATTCATGCTTTAAGGAATTTCAAGGTAAGTTGCATACACGATGGTTAGGGCCTTTGAGGTAGACACCATATTTCCCAATGGGACAGTCTAGTTGATTACTATTGACGGATCCAATACACACTTACATGCAAATGGTCATCTCCTACATTTGTATCAACGTCCACTATCCAAGGCAGAATTCAAAACTGGTTGTACAACTGATATAGATTATCAATTCTTAAATGGAAAGGAGCTTTCTCCTTCCCTTTTTGAACTTTAGGACTTATTTTTCTTAGACTTTGTATATAAATAATCTCAGCAAAATTTACATTTCTTTGTTTTTAGTTGAAATTTTTCTATTTTCTTTACTATGCTAATAAAGCCTTGGAAGGTATCATGCAATTCTGTGTGTGCATGCAAATTGACGAACAGAAGGAAACGATGAGTTCATGAAAGGTGAAAAACTTCCTAGAATCGAAGTAAGATAACATTTGGTCGATTTCCATGTTGCTACACCTTTTTCTGATAAATTGGTTGATTTCCATGTTGTTACACCTTTTTCTGATAAATTGGCCAATTTCCATGTTGTTACACCTTTTCCCAATAAATTGGCCGATATCAACGCTGTTACACCTACCTTTGACATTTTTGAAAAAGAACCTGTTGATACACTAATTACTGTTGTGCTTTCTTGCCACTTCCCTCTTTCTTTTTGTCGATGTTGCGGCTCCATCCCTCCAATCTTCCGTGCAACAACACCTTTGATTAGACATTACTAATGCTTTCTATCAGAAAGTATTGCTTCATTATGACGTAACTTCACATTCGTCGGTATTCAGTTGGCTCACTACAGTAAGGTCTACGACTCTGCACAAGCCGTCATTTCTCTCACGATCCTTCATCATGCCAGTTATTATGCACCATTCCAATGGTGGTTGGATTCTGCGGTTACTCCGACAGGTAGTTATGTGCGGTAATATTTGAGGTATGTAATTATTCCTATGTGTTAAAGTAATGAAGATATAAAATCATGATTTCCTATTTACTAACCGGTTACACCTAGAGCCAATCAACTTAGTTTGGGGGGGGGGGGACATAAATCTATCCGTTCATTCCGAAGTTTATACACACCTCCACCACCTTTCCACCCACACTTCTTTTAACTAAGACAYTGTGTTCTCTCTGCAAATCACRTYYGAKCTTATTGCGTCTCTGATTTAGGTGATAGMTTCTCCTCCTACRTGCCTGTAACTCTYAAGAAACATCATGGGAGGATYAACTGTGAGACATGAACCCACAACTCTGGACAATTTACTACTACACCCAGCGGCCTACCAAATATTTCTTCAAGCAGGTTGGATATCATATTTTAATAAGTTGAAAGAGTTTAATGAGGACAAAGTATTAGAGTTCAGTCAAAATCTTACTGAAGGGTATTCAATGGTGAATGGGGTAAGGATTTCAGTAACATAAGCAAGCATTGCTGCTGTAATAGGATTGCCAAGAACAGGAGACCAATGGTTTAACCAAAAAACACATATCCCAGATGCACATAAGGGGTTCCTCGTCAACACTGAGCGAGTTCAGAACAAGGGAAGAGGTGTAGATGTCAATTCCTTACCAGAGCCATGGGGAAAAGTTTCGGAATTTCTTAAAAGGTACATCACCTGCGAAGGCAGATACCAAGTTGTTTATTTTTCTGATTTCATCTTATTATCACATTTGCGACATCAGAAATTGATAAACATCCCTTATTATCTCCTACAATCATTGCATAACATGGCCCATTTTGTAAAAAAATCCAAGTGCCCCAAGAACTGTTTCTAATCATAGACTCATCAGCCTATTAATTCACAGAGGTATGGGCATTTCTAATAACCCATCACCTGCGGCAGCAACCCAGCCACAGTATGTAATTCCAGAAATGACCGCGCCAGTCCTTGAAAATGCAACCCATGGACCTCTTCCAGAGCCTCTACCTTCGGCTACAACAACAGCCCAAACTCCTACTGTCACTATCCGTAATATGCCTCAGAAGAGTAACCGTGTAACCTGAATCCATCCTAGAATCACACATACAAGCCTCGATGACTTTGCATTACAATAGCCTGTAGCTTTGGACAAACAAACAGATGAGGAGCCACCCGCTGGACCACAATCACAACACTTGGCTGATACACTGATTATTGAAATCCAACCCTCTGCCTCTGACAAGAAAAACCCTACTCCTACCTCTACAGTACCTAAAAAGAGAGCGAGGATAACACAATCCTCTATACCATCAAGACCGCTTACCCCCTCTACTGAGGCACCAACTATCACAAAAACCACTCTTATTGCTACTACAATCACATAGGATTCTTCTATTACTGCTACATCTGATCAAACACCTACTAGCATTACCTGTGCATTTTCACAGAAAAGGAAATGTCCATTCAAAGGAAAACCTCAGAGATCCATTGATCAAATTGGATCAACATCAAATCAGAACCCTTTGGCTACTACAATAGAGAATTCTCCATGGGTATGAATACCAGGGTTTACCTTATGCCCAAAACTATAGGAAACTATCTTTTCCTTTCAAAGAAAATGCACCCAATTCCCAGCATAATCATCGTGTTGCCTGATGATTCTATGCATCCTATGTCCATTGACAAAATCTAAATTATCTCAGACCCTAGTATAACAAAATGTCCTCCTTGTGTGATTGAGGAAGAACACCCTGTTCCTCCTCTAGAAGCAAATAAAAAGAACACTACTTTCGTTTCTACTTTACCTAGGAGAAAAATTAGGTCCACCAAGTCTGTTGAAGCTACAATTGGAAAGAAAAATATGGAGCAGGTTGTTCCTATTATTTGTCCACTATCATCTATGCTTGATACAGAGATAGTTCCACAAGAATCAACTATCCACATCGAGACTGACCCACAAGAACCAGTCGTGACAGATACAACTGTTACACAAGAACCAGCTTCCCCACATGAGATTGTCTCACCAGAGCTCGAGATATTAGAACCACCTGTCCATGTCGAGTTTGCTCCACAAGAACCAGTTCCGATAGTCATAGTTGTTACACAAGAATCAGCTGCATAGCATGCTGAGGATGTTCCACTTGCAAATTTATTTGCCCAAATAGAGAAAAAAATCAAAAATACAGAAAATTCCAAGATTGTGGCACTGATAACAGAAAATAATAACCTTAAAGAAGAGATAAAAACCTTGAAATAGGAAGTGGATGCTACTTGACAGAAGAATCCTAGTACTAACAAAAGTTTTTATGGGTAGAGAAAAAGAACTCATGTGTTTTGAATGTGGCAACATTTACTATGAGGCAGGATATGAGGTAGTCAAATTTCCAGTGGCTATAAGACCAACAAATGTATCAATCAAGACTGAACATGGACTCCCTTCTACACAAACATCAACAAAACAGGGGAGATATCAACATCATAAATCAACACCTGGTATGCCAACTGCTTGCAAACAAGAACCTCTATTTCATTCACAAGTTTTTACTTGAGCAACTCAAACTGATCCTGTTCTCAAGAATAGAAGAACCCAAACAGATGGCTGACACAACAGATTTCTTCTTTCTGACACAACATTCTTCATTACCGACACTTAGAATATTCTCTTAACAATTTTTCACTAGATCAGATACTCATCTACTTCAGCTTCAAAATAAGGTTGGAATGTGTTTTGCATGAGGACATGCAATTTCTTCAGTTGGGGGGTATGTTAGAACCCTGAAATGCCCTTTTCCACTACACCTTTTGATCATTCCACCCTCTCATTTCCTAAGCTAAATGACTACTATAATGAGCATTAAGACCCTTTTTCCCAAGGTACAAAATATTCATATTGATTTTATGTTTTCACTTACTTAGCATGTTTGATTGATAATGATCACATATTTTACCCATGAAATAATTCAACTAATAATAAAAATGATAGAACAACCCACTTCGAGAATTAGGTCGTTGTTGTCACAACTATGTGCAATTCCTGGGAGTTGTTACATGATTGCTGCAATGGATGCCCATCAATCTTGGAAGTTGTTACAGGACTTTTGCAAAAAATGACCATCAATCCTGGAAGTTGTTACACAACTGCTACGTCAAAAACCTATTAATCTTGGAATCTGTTACAATAGACGCCACCAGTCCTGTTGTGATACGACTGTTGCAACACCTGTTTATTAGAATGTTGGCTCACGATGTTGATGAAGGAGAATTCAAGATTTGATATTTATGATATCTAATGAACAGCCTGAGAATCAGAGATTCTCAGGACTGCTTTGTTTCTGAACACTGATTAACTCTGACTTTAAATAGCAGAGCTTTTGTAATGTAAAGGTTGTTAGTCTTTTGGCTTGAACTGAAGAAAGGAATGATTATTGTACTCAACATATTTATGGCAATTGAATGAAGAATTGGATTGGTCTATCTTTTTGAGTGGATTCAGTGAGAAGGAAAGGGCCCACCTTCTTCACTGATTCCCCTCTGTTTCGAATTCTAGATTTAGTTTTTTTCATTGCAATTGGTTTAACTGTTAGATGTTTCTGAATGCAACCGTTGTTACAGTTTAGTCCCTTCCTGGTAAATGAGCATAAACTTGTCTCATGAGAATTAGAAGTCAGTTGCTGAGCATGGATGGAGAGTTACTTTTCGTTTTTTTGCATTAAGTTTAAATCTTGTTCTGGAGAATTAAAAGTGTGAATTAGGTTCTTGCAATAAGTAGATTTCCCTTCAGTAATAGCATAGAATTTATTTCTACAAAAGTAAATTAGAAAGTTAGATTAAGGTAGGCAATTCATGGTTTTTTGTAGATTCATCAGTTTAGATTGCAATTATGATTTTAAGTCTGTAGCACTCTAGTTATATCAACACAATTGTGTCAACAATATTATTTGTTTGTTTTTGTTAGAAGAACTTCCCTACTGCAATTAGATTAGAGATTCTTCCATAATCTAGCATAGACTGTGCAGAATTATCTTAAAATAATAGACTTCCCTGGGTTGACAATTTATATTGAATACTTTGATTTTCCATTTAATTAGACAATTAAAGTGCCCAACAGAATGCATGGTTCATAGATTCTGGTGCATCAACCGATATGTCCTATCATAAAGAATGGTATGATGAATACTATCAAAATATTTATGGAACACATATTTATTTAGGAGACAACAGATGATCCATGTGGATATCAGTGGCCACCCACCTTTTCCAACTGGCTCAAAATAGTTTTCTGACAATTTTGACAATTTACTATTTTTAGCAGTTTTAACTTCTGGGGCCATTTTGAGGGCCTAAATTAAGACTTTCAGGATAGAGATTTTCAATGATATTTGAAGGAAATATTTATCCACAAAAATTAATCTCCTCAACGATACCTTTTCAACGAGCTACCACACACCTAAAATGAAGATCTTATGCAAAATTTACGACCCCGAGAAGTTGATGTACTAACTTACCCAAATGGGGCCCACATGACTTTTGGTGCTTCATCTCCTAGGGTTAGGTTTTTGTATGTCTAGGGTTTTGGGAATTCTTGTTTATTGTAAAAATGCATTCAGAGCCTCATTGTAATCATTTTCTTGCAAATGAGGACAACCGTCACATCTCTTCTCAGAGATAAGTTGCCACCATTCCAACAAGCTTGTTTCCACTGCATTTTACAGTTTCAACTTATTTCTTTATTGAATAGAAAACCAATTTTACTATATCTCTATTATTTTGTGTTAAGAACTTGTTAATAATCTATAGTCATTTCGTTTTGCTCATAAAATCCATATCAGTGGTATCAGAGCGGTCTACTCCTTGTCATCTTAATGCAAGTCCCCAACGAGGTCAGAGTACAAAGAGTTGGGTCTCGAGCTTATTTCTCTTGAGGAAAAAATCTCTCACACACCCAAGCGACCTCTCATGGTAGGAGAAATGAAAGATGACGGGATAGGAGGTCCTTTCAGACTGTTGATTGAGGAAGCCCTCATGCAACAAAGGAACGAGATGATGGATTGTTTCGCGCAAATCCTTCGGTGGCTACCAATAGGTGACACATCTTCGAGCGCAAGTGTCACCCCCTTCAGGGTACAAATAAACTTCGATATTCCTATATTTGAAGGTCATATAGACACAGATGTTTTAGACAAGTGGTTGAATCTATTAGAAGGGTAGTTTTCTATCCATAACTTCTCGAATAGAGAAAAGATTACTTTTGCGCTCCTCAAATCCGTTCCCCATGTCAAAGAGTGGTGCGAAAATTTCTGTGAGAAAAAGGAAACAAAGGAACCCTCATTATTTATAGTCATGACCACCTGGGATTCCTTGAGGTATGATATTAAGGAACAATACTACCCTTTCAGAAGTTATGACGACTTGTATACCAAATGGACGACATTGCTGCAAGAAAGAGACCAAGCAGTGCCATATTTCATCAATATCTTTCATACCTTGTGCACCAAGATGGGTATCAAATATTCAGAGAGACATTTGGTGCTCAAGTATCGCGACTCTCTGCATAGATATATCCATATGGAAATGAAATTTTTGGACATCTCATCCTTGGTCGTGACCTATCGATATGCTGTGAAAATCGAGCAGAAGCTCAAAGAAAAGTTGAGGCAGTTTGGGCCTGGGAACCCCTAAAAAAAAGGCAAGAAAGGGAAGCCCCAACCTATAGAAAAAAGGATAGAGTAAATATGGACAGTATCAGGACAACCGGTTGAATCCATAAGAAAATAAGGACACCGAAAATAAAAATAAAGATATCGGGAAGTGGTACGACTTCCATAAGAGCCCTTGGCATAACACTGCTGACTGTCGCTCAAAGTAGTCGCTTGTGGATGAATTGAAAGCCTCTAAATCAGATGCAGGTTTAGAATCTTAGGAAGAACCAGAAAGGGGAAAACAAATAATTTCCATGGAACCCAGTGCCACCGTTTCTACCACCAAGCTCCATCCTAGTGAACCAGATGAGCCAGAAGAAGGATAACAACTTTTCCATTCAAAAATTGTCGGTAAAAGGCACCTCGTTGCACTTCATCATGGATAGTGGTAGACATAAGAACCTCATTTCATCAGAGTTCATAAAGAGGATGGCCCTGCTGACAACACTACACCCACAAGCCTACACCATTGGATGGCTCTACCAAGGAAGCGATCTCTGCATCAGCCAACACTGTCGACTGTCGTACAACATCAATCCCTTCAAAGACGAGGTATTGTGTGATGTTTCTCCTCTCAAAGTTTGTGATGTTATTTTGGTCCAACCTTATTTATGGAAACGTCATGATGTATATGAGTCTAGGCCTCATTGTGTTATTATTACTTTGAAAATAAATTGTACAGGATACCCAAGGTAGTCCCACCTAGTGTTATTTCCTTGATCTTTATTAAGAAATGTAGGAAGGTCATCTCTCAGATGAGGAAGTTTCTCTTCTTCGTGATTCACTCTCAGAATAAGAGAAATATCATAGCCACATATAGGGTCTCTGTGAATGACCTCTCCACACAACAGAAGCAAGTAGATAAGGTCATGGAAGAATACCCAGATATCTTCTCTCACCTACCAGGGTACCTCTGCACTACCAGGTCAAGCACACCATTGATTTAACCCTTAGTACACCACTTCCCAATGGGCCAGTCTATCACCACTCACTATTAGAGAATGAGGAGATCAAGTGACAGATCCAAAAACTACTCCACAAGGTGCACATCCATTAGATCTCATCACCTTGCGGGAGCCCAATCATGCTGGTACAAAAGAAACATGGAAACTAGTGACTCTGCATTGATTACTGGGATCTGAATAAAATCACATTCATAAATTGGTACCTGATTCTCCGAATCGACGACCTCCTTGATCAACTCACGGGGGCTGAATACTTCAGTAAGATTGATCTAAAGGTTGGCTACCATCAGGTCTCGATAGAATAGACAGATGTATGGAAAACTGCCTTCAAGTCAAAGGAATGCCTTTTTGAATGGTTGGTCATCCCTTTTGGTTTGACAAATGCTCAACCACTTTCATGAGGATGAGCGATGATATCCTGTGACCATTCACCAATAGTTTTGTAGTGGTGTATCTAGATGACATTCTCATTTACAACAAGACTTAGGCCAAACACTTGCATCATATTCAATAGGTTTTTCACACCTTGCGACAACACAAGTTATATGCCAACTTGGAAAAATGCTCCTTCGGCATGGACAGGGTCCATTACCTAGGCTACATAATTGATAAACATGGAATACATGTGGATCCAGCCAAGATCCAAGTCATCCATGACTGACCAGCCCCAACCACACTCACTGAGCTTCAGATCTTTTTAGTGCTTGCCAATTTCTACCACAAGTTCATGTTGGGATTCTCCCATATTGCATGGGATCTTAGCCAAATAACCAGGGGTGGTGGTAAGGCGAAATTTTCATGGGTTCAACCCCAACAATAAGCGTTCGATGATTTGAAGCAATTCTTGTGCTCAACCCTAGTAATTTCACTACCATACCAACAACATGCCTTTGATATCGAGATAGATGCTTCAGACTATGTGGTGGGCATCATTCTCACTCAGCACAACCACTCCTTGGCCTATCATAGTGAGACACAATGAGATGATGTCTGTAAGTACCCTACTTACGAAAAATAAATGTACTCCATTGTGCAAGCCTGCCGCCAATGGAGACATTACATTATTGGGAAGGAGAAAGTCATCCAAACTGATCATAAGCCACTGCAGTTCATGCAGACACAAGGAAAATTGCAGAATGATCACCATAAAAAATGGTCCACATACTTGCAGCAATTCCACCTCAACATCAAGTATAAAACATGAATCACCAATTGTGTTTTTGATTGCCTCAGTAGACCGCCAGTCACGACACTCACCACAGTGATAGACTTCTGCAGCCATGAGACCTCGGGATGGCCCCAACTCTATGAGACAGACCCAAACTTTTCCACCACCTACCAAATGTTCGGTGCAAATGTAGTTGTCGATAATTTCCATCTTCAGCATGGGCTGGTCTGTTGTCTGGGCCATATCTATGTTCCATCATGCGAGTGATTGAAGATGATATGGGAATCCCACTACAGTCAGGTGGCAGGACACTTCGACATCGAAAAGACAGTGGTAATGCTACAAAAATATTTCTATTGGCTGCAACTTCAATGGGTGGTCATTAAGTATATCAGGTCCTACACTGCTTGCGCTATTGCCAAATCGACCACTAATAAACAGGGCCTGTACACCCCTCTTCCTATTCCTAATAGGCCATAGGAATCCATCTCAATGGACTACATGTCGGGCCTCCCATCCACTAAGCAGGGAATTGACTGTGTTTTTGTGGTTGTTAATCACTTTTCTAAGATGGCGATTGTGGTTTCCTTCAAGAAGAACGTCATAGAAAAGGCCACTGTCAATATCTTCTTTGAATGAGTTTGGGTACACATTGGAATCACACAAACCATTATCTCAAATCGAGACAGTTGATTTCTCAGCACATTCTGGTTGACCCTCTGGTCACTGTTGGACACCATGCTCACCAAATCCACAACCTTCCACCCCTAGACAAATGGCCAAATTGAGGCCGTCAATCGAATGATTATGCATATCCTTCACATGTATAATTCAAATCACCCTCGCACATGGGCTGAGATCCTTCCCTATGAAAAACATAGCTAGAATCAAGCCCTTCATAGCTCAACCAAACACAACCCCTTTTAGGTGGGGTTGGAATTCCAACCATTGGGTCCCATATATGTTTCACTTCCCCTTGCAGTCACCTCGACCGACTCATATCCTACTCCAACTGAAGCTGACAAAGCCACCTGGCTCATTGAGTGGATCTAGCACACCTACCAACAGGCTCAGGATATCCTATAGAAGTCCAATGACAAGTACAAGAAGTTCCATGATCAACATCGGGTGCCACATAAGTTTCAACTGGGCGACAAAGTTTGGTTGCAATTGTAGAAAGAACGCCTTACAAGACCCCATCGAAAGATTCTCCCACTTCGTTATGTGATATACACCATCACCAAGGTCATGGTAGATAATTATTTTGAGCTCAACATTCCTTCTTTCCTTGGCCTGCACCCAATGTTCAATGTGGATATCCTTCTCCCTTATTTCCCACCATTATTGGACACCTCAGATGTAGCAGAGAAACTGACACCAACATAGCTCAACCCCAACTACATAAAACAAGCATCCAACAATCAGATTGTGGATAGACAAATCAAGGGTACTCAACAACAAAGGATGCATCTTTATCGAGTCGTCAAAGGAGGGAATCTCCTGCACCAAGGCAAGTGGCTCATCAGGGGCAAATTCAATAGAAAATTCCTCATCTAATGGGGGAACTAAACGCAATGGATACCATTTCTTCCTCAGGAGGGAGAATTGATCTAGGTGGATATCAGTGGCCACCCAACTTTTAAACTGGCTCAAAACAATTTTCTGACAATTTTGGCAATTTACTATTTTTAGCAGTTTTAACTTCCGGGGCCATTTTGAGGGCCTAAATGAAGGTTTTTCAAGATAGAGATTTTCAATGGTATCCAAAGGAAATATTGAGCCCCCAAAATGAATCTTCTCTATGATACCTTTCCAACCGGCGATCACATGCCTAAAACGAAGATCATATGCAAAAGTTACGACCCTGGGAAGTTGATGTACTAACTTACCCAAATGGGGCCCACAAGAATTTTGATGCTTCATCTCATAAGGTTGGGTTTTTGGATGTCTAGGATTTTTGGAATTCTTGTTTATTGTAAAAATGCCTTCAGAGCCTCATTTTAATCATCTTCTTGCAAATGAGTGCAGCCGTCACATCTCTTCTCAGAGATAATGCACCACCATTCCAAAAAACTTGTTTCCACTACATTTTACAATTTCAGCTTATTTCCTTATTGAATAGAAAACTAGTTTTACTGTATCACTGTTATTTTGTGTTAAGCACCTGTTAATGATCTGTAGTCATTTTGTTTTTCTCATACAATTTGGATTAAAAGATCACATAAAGTTCAAGGCTATGGAGTAATACGTGTGAACTTACCTAATGGACAATTGAGACAGATTCATGATGTGATGTATGTTCCTGGTATTAAAAATAATTTAATATATATTTCAGCTATCACTGATAATAATTTAAAAATGGAATTTGGTAAGTTGAGGTGTGTTGTAAAAGATGTCCAGGATCACTACAGGATTGTTTCCACAGGTACCAGAGTGGCTGGATTGTATAATTTGGATGTGAAAATGAACCGTCATGCTGCATTGGCATCCACAACAATGTCAACATAAGAGTTATGGCACCACATATATGGGAACCTCAATTATAATGATTTTATGTTATTGCAAAGAAAAGCAATGGTAGTAGGTATTTCTATTATAATGAATACACATTTTCCATGTGAAGCATGTGCACTTGGTAAGAAACATAGAGAGGAGTTTCTCATACATACAAAGAAAAGACAATCTGATATACTTGAATTAATTTATATTGATGTATGCAAACCTATGAAAACTAGGTCACTTGGTGGTGCTTCATACTTTCTTATTTTTGTTGATGATAGATTTAGATATAATTGGGCATATTTCATAAGGAGAAAAAGTGATGTATTTAAGTATTTTAAAGAATTCAGAATTATGGCTGAAAAAATGACAGGAAAATGTATTAAAATTCTCAGATTTGATCAGGATGGTGAATATATATCAGGAGAATTTAAAATTTATTGTAAATTTAATGGAATCCAACAACAATTTATAGTACCTTATATACCTCAACAAAATGGTGTTGTTAAGAGAAGGAACAAAACATTGGTGGAGTGTGCTCGAAGTATGCTTCAAGGTAAGAACATTTCTAATAGTTTTTGGGCATAAGCTATTAATATTGTTGTTTATTTAAAGAATCAAAGTCCAACTAAGAAATTATATTTCCAGACTCCTTTTGAGGTTCTTCATAGTTATAAACTTGATGTCAGTCATTTAAGAGTGTTTGGATCAACTTCCTTTGCACATATTCCAAAGGATGAGAGAAGAAAACTTGATGCAAAATCAATCAAGTGTGTTTTTATTAGGTATTGTACTGATAAAAAAACATACAAATTGTTTGATTCCAATTCACATAAATTGTTTGCGAGTAGAGATGTGGCTTTTCATGAGAAAGAAAATAGTTGTGATGCAATGAATGATGCATATGCTTAGCATACTGATAATGATAAGAATGTCAAAATAGATGAAATGGTTGAACATGAACATGAACAGGTGCAGGTTCAAGAACGGAATGAAAGCAATATGGAAAATTCAAGCAGTCATGATACATCAAGTGGAGAAGATTCACCACAAAGAAGGAGATGAGATGAAAGAAGTGAAGGACCAAGGAGGTCAACACGACAAGCTCAACCACCTATAAGGTATACATATAAATATTATGCATTGATTTCCCATGTAATGAATGTTGTAGAACATGTAAACTATGATCAAGCTAAAGAAAGTGAAAAGTGGAGAAGTACTATGAATAATGAATATGATTGTCTTATGAAAATTAAAACATAGAAATTAGTTGAACTGCCTAAAAACAAAGTCCCTATTAGAAGCAAATGGTTGTATAAATCTAAATTTAAAGAAGATGGTAACATTGATAAATATAAGGCAAGATTAGTAGCAAAAGGATATTCAAAAAAGGAGGGAATTGATTATGAGGATACTTTTTCACCAGTAGATAAATTGAATACAATTAGAGTACCAATTGCCTTAGCTATAAAACATACTTAAAAAATGCATTAGTTTGATGCCAAATCTTCTTTTCTAAATGGTGATTTAAAGGAAGAAATTTATTTGGTTCATATTGAAGGGTTTTTCAAGCAGGGACATGAACATCTAGTCTGCATATCAAGGAGAGCCTTATATGGTTTGAAATAGGCACCGATATCATGGTATGTAAAGATAGATACCTTCTTTTATCACAATGGTTTTGTGAAGAGAAAAAATGATCCTAACCTGTATGTTAAGAAATATGAAGAAGGAAATGTTTCTTTAATATCATTATATGTGGATGATCTCATTATTACAAGCAGTGCATGCAAGTTAATTGTCTCAAGAATTTGAAATGAAAAATCAATTGGTGAATTGCATTACTGTTTAGGACTTGAGTTTTGGAGAGATCCTCGTAAGACATTATTCACTAAAGTAAATACATAAAATAAATTCTTAGAAAGTTCAATATGAGTGAATGTAAAGAAATGTCAACTCCCTTAGAACATAATGCAATGTTATACCATGAGGATGGAACTAAAGACGTAGATGGTACTTTATATTTGTAACAACCCTAGCTCGTTACGAGTCCAAGTGAAGCGAAAAGTGCAATTTTTTTATTTTTTTTTTGAGGCAGGAAGGCAACGACAACAACAGTTGAACCACAACTTGATGATGAACACATGCAGATCAAGAAACAACAACAATAATGACTCATATGCTAGCACATCAGGCAATTGGACGAAACATACATGATCTAAACAACGACTATCATCCCGATATAAACAAGACAACGTCTACAAGCTAAGGGACAACATCATTACAACGAACAACGCCCATATCAGGAAGAAAAAAACCATCTAGGTTATCATTGCCTCTATCTATTGAAGCATGAAATGATCCCCTCATCAAGAATCATGCCATCACAAGGAGATAGGCATGACAATAACTCTGGCACAACATACACATCTAGAAAAGAAACCCAATAAGGGTGCCAAGCATTAGGAGACCGACCTGACTATCAACATACAAGAATACTTGCCCCCAACACCCAATCAAAAAGTCAACATAGCTACCAAAACAAACAGACATCACAATAAATCCTTGGCACAACAATTCTATTGCAAAAGTAACAATTGAAGGACACGATTATTCATCAATTAGGGAATCCTTTGAGAATCCAGTTATTGCATTCAATGCAAAATGATTCCCTCAAATAGAGTAAAAATAAATTGACCTTTACTTGACTACATGACATTCTATCAAAGGCGCTACAATTAAGACTTGAATCCATCTACCTAAATCTGTTTACCCATAAGAAACAACCTTTAACATGCAAGAATTCTTCAAATAACGCCACCCTTGAAATGCAAACATATACTTAAATAAAACAACCCTTAATAAAAGTAACCAAGACTTTCAACACAAGTGAATGACATATACGGGTTGTATATAAATAATTAAATATATAATCTCATAAATTCCATTGCTCAAATTAATATGTAATTTAGTGTAATCTGCAAGCCTTCTATAGTTAATTAAATAAGTGATGTGTAGGCAGTTGCGTATAGTTATTTAATATTGAGAGGGAGAATTCTAAAACTAAATAAGTAAATCATTTTATGCTTTTTTTTTTTTGTTTAACTCCACCTCCAAAATACTCTGTACAATTAAATTGTTAAAGAAATTTTCTACCCAATAATCCATACCTGAATATTACAGACGAAGGACTCGGCGCTATGCTGATTGAGGTACAATCAAACATTTTTAAATCAAGGTGAAGGTACGTCCCATTAAATGATAATACCGACATTAATAAAAGTAGGATTTCTATCTAAATATTAAACTTGTTGAGGTGTAAAATAACAATAAGGATGAGATTGCAGTTACTGGGAGAAAAGAAATATCATTTACTAACAACCATAGATAAACTAACAACAGTACAGTCGCTATCAATTAAATATTATGAAAACGCTATTGTCATCTATTAATCATGAAATAGCTGGCATAAAAATGATAACTTTGATAAAAATTAACTACTAATATAAAACACGGACATTCCATTCAATGAAAACGCAGACATATATAACGATATCACCCATGATTCAATATCCTATCCGTCGCTGTCATTGTATAATATAACTTTGCTACACAGTAACACTATAATTGGTTGGTCATTCCATGGCACACTCGCTATCAAGAGATGTATGATTTCACTGTACATTAAAACTATAAATCGACTGGAAGGTAACCTCTATAATTCAACTACAATTTCGGTGTCCACAAATGCTATCCTAAAATCAATTGATATATAATCTGGAGCTATCACTGTATTAAAACGCATTCCAAAATGTAAGAAGAAAATGACGTCGATATGTATGATGAAACAAAGTCTAAAATGAGATGGGAAATATGTCTATTAAATTGCCGAGTAAATTCACCAGACAATATGTAGTGACTTATAGAGTAAAGTCACGGTCAAGCATTTGAGTCAAAAAGGGTAATTCACCAGTTTATGCGAAATACAAAAATTGAAGAGTAGAGTGATAAACATAATTCATCTTTCCAGACACATGTAAAACGCTAAAGGAAACACATGTATCATCATCCCAATGAAGGAGAAAAATGCATAGAAAACTCATTAAAATACTGATGTTATTAAAACATAGTGAACAAAATGATGAGGTTATTAATAAGCAGAGGTGATAAAAATGCAGAGACCATAGCAACGCAGAGGCAAAAAAAAACGCAGAGGTGACACAAAATGAATTTCGCTGGAAATTATTTACATCGAGGTACAAACTTGTTGTGTATGATTCACTGGGTGAAGTAAATAAACCAAAAACGAAGAGGTTAATTAAAGACCAAAAACACAGAGGTGATATAAAAACACAGGAAATTAAAAGGCTAAAATGGCTCTTGTATAAAAATCGCTGACAATAAATGTAAACCGCAGTCACCATGTAGATTGGAGTCAATATGTAATTCACAGTCACTAAATGTAAATTGCAGTCAAAAGATAAAGTAAATTGCAGTAAAAAGGAGAATGAAATCGCAGTCAAATGATGACGAAATCGTTGTAGATGTATTAATGAAGTACTGGGATTCACCATTTAAAATTGCAGACACGATTCTAACAAGGTGTTAGGATTTATCAGTAAAATTGCAGCGATAATAAACCAAGGGAATATATTATTGATCCATATGGATATTTTTGGCCACCCAGCTTTTTCAACTGGCTCAAAACCGTTTTTTGACAATTTTGGTAATTTACTATGTTTAGTAGTTTTCACTTCTGGAGCCGTTTTGAGGCCCTAAACAATGTTTTTTGGGAAAAATGATTTG
>JASDQU010102433.1:25259-44847 GCA_032191745.1 Picea mariana
TGGTTCTCAAGTATCTCGGTGCTCTACATAGATACATCTAGAATGAAATGGAATTTCTATACATCTCTTTCTTGAGTGTGGCCTACAGATATACTGTCAAAATTGAGGAGAAGCTCAAAGAAAAGATGCGGCTATTTGGGCCTGGGAACCCCTCACAACAAAGCCAGGAAAGAGAAGCCCCAACCCATAGAACAAAGGAAAGAGAAAATATGGATAGTATCAGGACAACGAGTCCAAGACGCAAGAAAAGAAGGACACCGGAAAGACAAAGAAAGATACCGGGAAGTGGTGCGACATCCATAAGAGCCCTTGGCATAACACTGTTGAGTGTCACTCAAAGAAATCACTAGTGGCCAAAGTGAAAGCCTCTAAATCAGATGTGGATTCTGAATCTGAGCCAAAACTAGAAAGGGAAAGAAGGATTATTGATGCAGAACCCAGTGCCACCATTTCTACCACTAAGCTGCAGCCTGGTGAACCAGATGATCCAGAATAAGGAGAGTGTCTCTTCCATTCACAGATGTGGGTAAAATACACCCCAGTGCACTTCGTCGTTGATAGCGGTAGCCAGAAGACCCTCATCTGAGTAGAGGTCATCAAGCGGCTGGCTGTGCCAACAACCTCACACAGAAAACTCTACACCATTGGATGGCTCTGCCAAGGAGGTGATATTCACGTCAACCAACAGTATCAAATGTTGTATGGCATCAAGCCCTTGAAACACAAGGTATTGTGTGATGTTACTCGTCTAGAAGTTTGTGATGTTATTTTCGACCAATCTTATTTATGGAAACATCATGATGTATATGAGTCTAGGCCTTGTAGTGTTATTGTTACTTTGAATAGAAAATTGTACAGGATATCTGAGGTAGTCCCACCTAGTGCTATTTCCTTGATCTCCAATAAGTAATGAAGGAAGGTCATCTCTCATATGGGGAAGTTTGTCTTCTTTGTGATTTTCTCTCAGAATAAGCGAAAGCTCACAACTACATCTAGGGTCTCTATGAACGATCTCTCCACACAACTGAAGAAAGTAGATAAGGTCATGGAAGAATACTTAGATATCTTCTCCTGGCCTACAAGTGGACCTCTTCACTGCCAGGTGAAGCACCCCATCAATCTGACCCCTGGGGCACCGTTGCCGAATGCATTAGTCTATCACCACTCTTTGTTAGAGAATGAGGAGATCAAGTGATAGATACAAGAACTGCTCCACAAGGGGCACATCTGTCCCAGCCCATCACCTTGCGGGAGCCCAGTCATGATGGTACAAAAGAAAGATGGAACCTGGCGACTCTGTATTGATTATTGGGCTTTGCATAAAATCACAATCAGAAACTGGTACCTGATTCCCCAAATCGATGACCTCCTTGATCAACTTATGGGGGCCAAATACTTCAGTAAGATTTCTCAAAGGTATGGCTACCACCAGGTCCCGATAGAACAGACAGATGTATGGAAGACCACCTTTAAGTCAAAGGAAGGCATTTTTGAATGGTTGGTCATGCCCTTTGGTTTGACAAATGACCCAGCCAATTTCATGAGGATGATGGACAATATCTTGCGACCATTCACCAATACTTTTCTAGTGGTGTATCTAGATGACATTCTAATTTATAGCAAGTCTTAGGATGAACACTTGCAACATATTCAACAGGTTCTGCATACCCCATGGCAGCACAAGCTATATTCTAACTTGGAAAAAGGATCCTTTGGCATGGACAGGGACCATTAACTGGGCTACATCATTGATCAACATGGCGTACATGTGGATCCAGCCAAGATCCAAGTCATCGGTGATTGGCTAGCCCCAACCACACTCACTGAGCTTTAGAGCTTTTTGCGCCTTGCCAATTTCTACCGCAGGTTCATGTTGGGATTCTCCCATATTGCATAGGCCCTCAGCCAAATAAATAGGGGTGGTGGTAAGGAAAAATTTGTGTGGGACTGGTCCCAACAACAAGCGTTTGATGATTTGAAGCAGTGCTTATGCTCAACCCCAACACTTTCACTACTATACCTGCAACATCCCTTTGAGATAGAGACAGATTCTTCAGACTATGTTGTGGCTTCCATTCAAACTCAGCACGACCACCTCGTGGCCTATCATAGTGAGACACTGATAGATACTATCCGCAAGTACCCTACTTACGACAAATAAATGTACTCCATTGTGCAATCCTGCCACCAGTGGAGACATTACATTCTTGGGAAGGAGATAATCATCCACACTGATCATAAACCACTATAGTTCATGCAGACACAAGGAAAATTGCAAAGTTACCACCATCAAAAGTGGTCCACATACTTGCAACAATTCCACCTCAACATCAAGTATAAAATAGGAAGCACAAGTCGCATCATTGATTGCCTCAGTAGACCGCCAGTCGCGGCACTCACCATGATGCTAGATTCTTGTAGACATGAGACCTTTGGATGGCTCCAACTCTATCAGATAGACCCTGACTTCTCCACCACCTACCAAATGTTGGGTGCAAACGCAGTTGTCGATCATTTCCATCTTCAGGATGGGTTGTTGTGTCATCTGGGCCATATCTGTGTTCCATCAAGCGAGTGAGTGAAGCTGATCTGAGAAGACCACTACAGTTGGGTGGAAGGAAACTTCGGTGTCGAAAAGACAGTGGCGATGCTACATAAATATTTCTATTGGCCAAAACTTCGACAAGAGGTCATCAAGTATATCAGGTCTTGCACTGCCTATGGTATTGCCAAACCAACCACTAAGAAACGACTCCTGTACACCCCTCTTCCTACTCCTGATAGGCCATGGGAATCCATCTCAATGGATTACATGTCAGGCCTCCCATCTACCAAGCGGGGAAATGACTATGTTTTCATGGTTGTTGATCGGTTTTCTAAGATGGCGATTTTGGTTTCTTGAAAGAAGAGAATCACAACAGAGGCCACTACCAAGCTCTTCTTTGAACGACTTTGGGTACATTTTGGAATCCTACAAACCATTGTCTTAGATCGGGATAGTATATTTCTCAACAAATTCTGGTTGAGACTCTGGTCACTACTGGATACCAAGCTCACCAAATCCATATCCTTCCACCCCTAGACAGATGGTTAAACCAAGGTTGTAAATCGAATGATTGTGCATATCCTTCACATGTATAATTGAAAGAACCCCTGCAGATGGGATGAGAGACTTACCTATGTCCAACATAGCTACAACTGAACTCTACATAGCTCAACCGGCCACAACCCCTTTCAGGTGGGGTTTGGATTCCAACCATTGGGTCCCATAGATGTTTCACTTCCCCTTGCGGTCACCTCGACCGACTCATCTCCTACAACAACTGAATTTGAAAAATCCACCCGCTTCATTGAGCAGATCCAACACATCTTCCAACAAGTTCATGATATCCTAAAGAATTCCAATAACATGTTCAAACAACGCCATGATCAACATCGGTTTCCACATAAGTTTCAGGTGGGCAACAAAGTTTGGTTGCACTTGCATAAAGAACACCTTAAAAGACCCCATCAAAATCTATTTCCACTTCGTTATGCACCGTACACTATCAACAAGTCCATGGGGAATAATGATTTCGAGCCCATCATTCCTCCTTTCCTTGGCCTGCACCTATTGTTAAACATGGATCTCCTTCACCCTTATTTTCCACCATTATTGGACACCTCAGAAGTAACAGAACAACTGAGACCAGTAGAGCTCAACCCTGGCTACATACAATAGGCATCTAATCATCATATTATGGACACACATATCAAGGGCACTCAACAACAAAGGATCCATCTTTATCGAGTCGTCAAAGCAGGGCAGCTCCTGCACCAGGGCAAGTGGCTCACTCGGGGCCAAATTCAGCAGAAATTTCCTCATCTGATGGGGGACCTCAATGCAATGGATACAATTTCTTCCTAAGGAGGGAGGATTGATCCATATGGATATCGGTGGTCACCCACCTTTTTCAACTGGCTCAAAACAGTTTTCTGGCAATTTTTGTAATTTACTATTTTTAGCAGTTTTCACTTTCGAAGCTGTTTTGAGGCCTTAAACGATGTTTTTTTTGGGAAAAAAAGGTTTTCAATAAAAAATTTCATTTGATATTGTTCCTAAAATGAATCTTCTCGGTGATACCTTTCAAACGGGCTATCTTATTCTTAAAACAGAGATTGTAATCAAAAGTTACGACCCCGGGAAGTTGATGTACTAACTTACCCAAACGGGGCCCACAATACTTTTTGCACTTGATCTCCTAGGGTTAGGTTTTTCCATGTCTAGGGTTTTTGACATTCCAGCTTATTGTAAAAAGGCCTTCAGAGCCTCATTGTAATCATATTTTTTCAAATGAGCGCAACCATCACATCTCTTCTCAGAGATAAGTCGCCACCATTCGAGCAAGCTTGTTTCCGCTGCATTTTACATTTTTCAGCTTATTTCATTATTGAATAGAAAACCGGTTTTACTGTATCTCTGTTATTTTGTGTTAAGAATCTGTTAATAATCTGTATTCATTTTGTTCTACTCAGAAAACATGGATCAATTATTCAGTCAGATATGAATCAACATAACATAGAGATATCCAAACACAAGAAGGCACATAGACAATTAGTCAACCAAGAATCAATCAACTGGGGTAGACAGCTGGGAAAACTATCCTTTTCTCATCATCCACGCACATAAAAGAAGGGAATTAAGATCTATAGGTCTATTAACATCGTAGTGACGACTGTCGATCTGACTCCTGGTCGACTGCTCAGGTGTGGGCTAATGATCTAGGGATTAGGATGAAAGGTAAAGTACAAACTCTTAAAATATTTAATAAAACAATAGAGTAGTCATAACAATAAAGGATCGGTGTCCAAGGTGATCCATTGATGTAGCGATCATAAGGAAATGATGATTTTAGGTTCTCAGAAAAAATCTAATTAAAACACTTTTCTACACATATAAAAGTACATAAATGGAAGCGTAAGATCCATAGTAATCTACCATTTAAAATAAAAGCATGCGTACCATAGCCAAATTTGACCGCTCCAAGTCATTGTCCCACATGCTCCATTCCTCTCCCACTTGTCGATCATTGTGACTTCACTGGTACCTCCCAGCCAACACTAGGGGTACTATTCTCCCCCCTAGCCACAAAGGGGCCACACACACTAACCAAAGAACAACTAGCTCCCAGCTCGCCTCGCAAGGCTGAGCTAGCACTCGTCTCCTTGCTGGGTATCCAAACCCCCACAAGATAATTTAGTAAGTAAAAAATTATGTAGGATAATGTTACACATCAATAGTCATCCATATTCATCCTCCTCCCTCCTTTATATAGAGTTTCTAAGTGATTTCTTTCCTAAATTCTCATTTAATTTATTTGTTAATAATTTGATTCCGAAATAATCTCACCCATACACATCTGACCCATCCCCTTAGTTGCACAAGAAATTAAATTCATTAATTATTTAATTACTCCTATTTCGCTCACCCACCTAAAATCATTCCTAGAATCGCTCCTAGGTGTCCCCATATTCTCTTACACATTTTAATGACTTACGTTGTTACTAAATTCCTAGTTGAGTTCAAATTAGAAAGTTCTTAATGGAAATATTCCTTACTAAGTTAGTCATTCTTCTTTTTCCTTATGTTTCCCTTTTTCTTTATGTTTCCTCCTTTTTCCCTTAGTTTCCAAATTCTTTTTAAGTTTTCCTCTTTTCCCTTTCTATCTACAACTCAAATAAGAAAGTGTAGAAAATTACCTTTTTCCCCTTCCCTTTTAATTAATAAATTTTAATTAGCATAAGTAGAAAAACAATCAATTCCCTTTTAAAATTTTAATCCCTCAAAGTAATTTGATTTTAATAAATTAATTGAGTTTCTTACCCCCTTCTAGTCACATGTTTAATCATGATTATTATTAGTATTTTACCACAAGTATCACTTAGACCTAAATTATATTTTCCTAGCCTAGGCAACATTTTTATTAGGGTAATTGTTTTTAAATCTTTCTTATCACATCCTTTGTTCTAAGGCCATATAGGTTTATTCACTTACAAGTTAAAAAAAGACAACATGCCCTTCAAGACGCACTAGGTGCTCCAAGGGTGCCACTCGCCTCATTCTTTTTTCCTTGCTCCATGTGTCCTTCAAGACATACTACGTGCTTCAACGGTTCCACTCACCTCATTTTGATTTCCTTGCACGACATGCCCTTCAGGACACACTACATGCTCCAAGGGTTCCACTCACCTCTTTTTGTTTCCCTTGCGTGACGTGCCCTTTAGGACACACTACATGCTCCAAAGGTGCTACTCGCCTCTTGATTGACTTGGTAGACATAAAAAACACATGGAGTGAAAAATTCGCAAGGTGCTTGTGGGAGACTGAGGGCCTCTAAGGAATAAGGCCCCTTCTTTATTGCGTGCCCCTTAGAATCATCATGAGCGACTATCGCAGTCTTCCCTCATGACATCGTGGGTCTTCTCAAACTAGGTAATTGTTAACCTACAGTTCAAGCCACGACGAGAGTGCTAGTAGCATGCTGCAGGGCTTCTGTCCACACCTCTCCCTCGATGTCTCTGGTTATCGTGCGTGACCCCTGTACTCTGCATGTGAGTTTGGTCGGCAAGATATCAATGGTCTCTATCATGAATGAATCATGTTAGAATTAAAATCCATAATCATAACATCTAATCAGATGCACATATGTCACATATACAACAATCAAACCCCAACAGTCCACTCCCTGAATCGATCTAGAGTCCAAGGGTTTCATAAATGCCTCTACATCCTCAAGGTCCAAATCCTGCACACTCAGGAGAATCGAGTCAATAGAACCTGTCCAAGTCAATTAAAAAAAATAACATATAATCACAGCCATAATGCCTCATAATCATAATCAATGGCCAATAGTATAATAATCTGGATCCCTTGCAAGCAAGTTTCCACAAAGAATAAGTTTGTGGAGTGTGCACAAGAGCGGTATGTTACATACACCCCTTCTTGGTCTAAATTTTTCCCCATAAGTTTCACAGTATAAAAGTTTCGAAATAATGTGTATCATAGTATCATAAGTCTCTCTATAAAACAAAAAAATAAACTATTGGCACATATCATATTCATCCTCCCAGGTCGCCGAGTGAGGACTACAGTTGTCCCACTTAACCATGACCTGATCTACCATTCGACGCCACAAATGTCAAATGCAATCATCTAGGATGAGGATCGGCTCAGCTGTGAGTGCACCCTCATCCAACACCCGCAAGGTGATCAAGTCAAAACATGTGTAGGATTACTAATCATAATGTCTCAAACAAAGATGTGAAATACATTGAACATACGCTTCAAAGAATCAGGAAAGGCTAGTTAATAGGACATAGGCCTCTTCTTTCCACAATATCGTAGGATTCCATGAACCTAGGATATAGTTTATCCCCTTTTCCAAACTTGATCAAGCTTGAATGAAGTTTCAGCCACAAGAACACTTGATCGCCACATCGTAACTATGGTCGACACGACGTGCATCGACATAACTCTTCTATTGATCCCGTGCTTCCTTGATTCTTTGTCTTATGGTTTGATTTTAATCTTCCATTTCTTGGATTTCTTTCAGTCCCACTATAAACCTATCCTGAAGCCGATCCCAACTCAAAGGAGTCCAACATGATCGCCCATAAAGAAACTCGCAGGGTGCCATCTTAATGGTGCTTTGGTAACTATTTTTATATGCGAATTCTACCAGTGGCAACAATTATTCCTAACGCTTCTGTTGGTCCATCATGTACATGAGTAACATGTCTTCCAAGATTTGATTTGTTATTTCGTTCTGCTCATCTATCTCTGGGTGATACGCAATACTAAAGTTAAGTTGGGTTCCCAAGGCCTCTTGGAAACTAGTCCAAAATCGTCCAGGAAACATCGATCCTTGATCAGATATAATCCTCTTAGGCGTGCCATGCAACCTCACAATATCACTGACGAAAACTATAGCTATGTTAGTTTTATGATACGTTGTGTGCACATGAATAAAATGACCACTTTTCGTGAGAGCGTCGAATACCACACAATCAAGTCATGTCTCCTTGTTGTTAGTGGCAATCCAACAATGAAATCCATCGAAGGGACCTTCCATTTTGATTCCGGAATAACATGTGGTTGTAGTAATTTTGCTGGATGTCTATTCTTAGCCTTTACCTACTGACATTCTAGACACTTGGCCACATAGTTGACTGTGTATGCCTTCATTCCCTTCTAGAGGAATAAGGGTTTAAGGTTTTCCCTCATCTTTTTCACTCCCGGGTGAGCCAAGTACACTACTTTGTGAGCCTATTTTAGGATAAAACTCCTAAACTCGTTGTTTGGTGGTACGTAAATTTGATTTTTAAATCTCAACAATACATCGTCGTCCAATGTAAATCCTTCAAATCATGGTACCATCATGATTTTGTCTGATAAAATCCTTGACCTCTTTGTACCAGTCCTTGTCGCACTGTAAAGTTGGAATATTTTCATGAGGTCACTGACTCAATCCATCTTCCACTCAGTTCACTATTCCTTTTATATAAGAAATCTCAAAACCGTTTTCGCTAAGCAATTCTGACCAATTTCGTTGTCGAGCATTCAGGTCACTTTGCATAAAGATGTGTTGTAGTCCACAATGGTCCGTTTTTAGTTCAAATTTTCATCCAACAAGGCAGTGTCTCCAAACCTTCAAGGAATAAACAATTGCTAACAACTCCAAATCATGCATCCCATAGTCCTCCTCATGCCTTCTCAACTTCCTCAAAATGTAAGCAATCACTCGATCGTATTGCATCGAGACTCTGTTGAAGCCTTCCTTGGATGCATCAGTGCACACCAAGAAGTTCGTGTCCATGTCAGGGACCTTTACTATCGGTGCTATTGTCAAAATCTCCTTGAGCCTCAGAAATGCCTCCGTGCATTTCTCGATCCAAAGAAAACTCATTTTCTTCTTCTCCAATTCTGTGATTGGATTTGCTATCTTCAAAAATTACTCGACAAATCGTCGATAGTATCCTGCTAAAGCCACAAAGCTACGTACTTCTGGAAATTCGTCAGCATAGGCCTTTCCATAATATCTTTGACCTTTGTTGGATCCACGACGATACCTTCGCCGGAGATGACATGCCCTAAGTAGTGAATCTTCGATTGATAAAATGAGCATTTGGACAAATTCCAATACAATTTGTGCTCTTGTAGACACTATAGTACCAAGCACGAGTTCTCGTCATGCTCCTCCATCGTTCAAGAGTAAATAAAAATATCATCAATGAATACTTGGACAACCTTGTTCAAGTACTCGTTGAACACCCCATTCATTAAACTTATAAATACCCGTGGGGTGTTTGTCAGTCCAAACGGTAAAACAGTAAACTCGTAAGGTCCCAAAATCATCTTAAAAGCGGTCTTAGGGATGTCATCCTACTTGATCCACAACTGGTGATACCCTGATTTCAATTAGATCATTGAAATCACAGTCATACCCTTCATCTGATCGAACCAATCATCAATTCTTGGAAACATAGATTGATTCTTGATCGCTGCCTTGTTCAATTGACGACAGTCGATGCAAAGTCTCCACGACCCATCATTCCTTCGTATGAAAATAATAGGTGCACTCCATGGTGACACACTAGGACGTATAAGTCCCAGGTCCAACAACTACTTCAGTTTCAATGTCAATTCCTATAACTCTGGGGTTGACATACAATAAGGCATTCTCACTATTGGTTCAGTCCTCAATTTTAGGTCTATGGTAAAGTGCAATTCCCTTTTTGGTGGCATCCCAAGTAACTCCTTTGGGAAGACATTACCGATGGTGAATCAAGGCCCTTTGACATTACCTGGAAGGGCCTTGTTAGACCATCATCATCCCTTAGAAAAAGTGAATCCATCCAAAGGAATTTTTATTCCCCTTGGGGGTTCGATTCCGAGGGTGCAAGAACTTCTAGAGGCGTCACACCTCCTTCCATGACACCACGTTGTGAACCTCCATGGAATCCTTTAAATGTGATAACTGCATGGACATGTTAAGGTTTTTAATTAACGCAAGGGTCAATACTCATAAGTTTACTGCAGTGGAAAGCCTGACAATCCACAATTGCAGGGTTGAACCCACTGTGATACCATAGGTAACAACCCTACTCGTTACGAGTCCAAAAAGTGATTTTTTTTTTTTTTTATGCAGGAAGGCAACAACGACAATAGTTGAACCACACAACCTGATGAAAAACACATGTAGATCAAGAAACAAAAACAACAAAGACTTATACACTAGCACATCAATAAACTAGACGAAACGTACATGATCTAAACAACCACTACATGCTCAATATAAAAAAGACAATGCCTACAAGCTAAGGGACAACATCATTACGACGAACAACGCCCATATCAGGAAGCACAAATTCATCCAGGTTATCATTGACTCTATCTATCGGGCGTGCAATGATCCCCTCATCAAGAATCATGCCGTCACAAGGAGATAGGCGTGACGGTAACTCTGGCGCAACATACACATCGAGACAAGAAACCCAAGAAGGATCCCAAGCATTAGGAGATTGAACTGACTGTCAACATACAAGAAGACTATGCCCCTGGCACCCGATCGGCAAGTCAACACGGCGTAAGGACAAATCGACTACGAACACAAACAAATATCACAATAAATCCTTGGCACAACAATTATATTGCAAACGTAACAATTGAAGGGCGTGATTATCCATCGATGAGGTAATCCCTTGAGAATCCAGTTATTGCATTCAATGCAAACTTCTTCCCTAAAATAGAGTAAAAATAAATTGACCTTTAACGGACTATAGGACATCCTATCCAAGGTGCTACACTTAGGACTTGAATCCATCTACCTAACTCCGTTTACCCATAAGAAAAAACCTTTAACATGCAACAATTCATCAAATAACGCCACCCTTGAAACGCAAGCATATACTTAAATAAAACAACCCTTAATAAAAATAACCATGACTTTCAAGCCCAAGTGAAGGACATATATGGGTTGTACATAAATAATTAAATATGTAATCTCATAAATTCCAATAGTCAAAATAATATGTAATTTAGTGTAATCTGCACGCCTTCCATAGTTAATTAAAGAAGTGATGTGTAAGCAGTTGCTTATAATTATTTAATATTGAGAAGGAAAATTCTAAAACTAAATAAGTAAACCATTTAATGTTTTTTTTTTTTTTAAACCTTCACCTTTAAAATACTCTGTACAAGTAAATTGTTACAAAAATTTTCTACCCAATAATCCAGACTTGAATATTATAGATGAAGGAATTAGCGCTATGCTGATTGAGGTACATCCAGACCTTCTTAAATCAAGGTGAAGGTACGTCCTGTTAAATGATATCGCCAGAATTTATAAAAGTGGGATTTCTATATAAATATTAAATTCGTTGAGGTGTAAAATAGCAATAAGGATAATACTATCGTTACTGGGAGAAAAGCAATATCGTTTACTGACAACCATAGATAAACTAGCAACAATACAGTCATGTCAATTAAATGTTGTGGAAATGCTATTGTCATCTATTAAGCATGAAATAGCTGGCATATATATGATAACTCTGATAAAAATTAACTACCAATATAAAACGCAGACATTCCATTCCATGAAAACGCAGACGTATATAACGATATCGCCCATGATTGAATATGCTATCCCTTGATTTCATTGTATACTATAACTTCCCTGCACAGTAACACTATAATTGGTCAGTGATTCCATGGCACACTCGCTCTCAAAATTTGTATGAATTCACTATACATTAACACTATAAATTGACTCGAAGGTAATCACTATAATTTAGCTACAATTTCGCTGTCCACAAACGCTATCATAAATCAATTGAGACATACTGTAGAGATGTCACTGTATTAAACCCATTCTAAAATGTAACCAGAAAACACCGTCGATATGTATGCTGAAACGAAGTCTAAAATGAGCTGGGAAAGAAGTCTATTAAATTGCTAAGTAAATTTTCCAGCCAGTATGTATTGACTTGTAGAGAAAAGTCACAGTCAAGCATTTAAATCGCAAAGGGTAATTCACCATTTTATGCAAGATAAAAAAATTGTAGAGTGATAAACGTAATTCTTCTTTCCAGACACATGTAAAACGCTGAAGAAAACACATGTATCATCATCCCAATGCAAGAGAAAAATGCATAGACAAATCATTTAAACAACGAGGTTATTAAAACACAGTGAACAAAATGCTGACGTCATTAATACGCGTAGGTGATAAAAACGAAGAGACCATAGCAACACAGAGGTAAAAAAAAACCGCAGATGCAACACAAAATGAATTTCGCTGGCAATGATTTACGTCAAGGTAAATAGTTGTTGTGCATGATTCGCTGGTCGAAGTAAATTAACCAAAAACATAGAGGTTAATTAAAGACCAAAAGTGCAGAGGTGATATAAAAACGCAGGCAATTAAAAGGCTAAAATCACTCATAATAAATGTAAATCACAGTCACCATGTAGATTGCAGTCAATATGTAATTCACAGTCACTAAATGTATATTGCAGTCATAAGGTAAAGGGAATCGAAGTAAAAAGGAGAATGAAATCACAGTCAAATGATGACAAAATTGCATTCGATGTATTAATGAAGCATTGGGATTAACCATTTAAAATCGCAAAAATGATTCCAACAAGGTGTTGTGATTTATTCATAAAATTATAACGATAATAAAAAAAGCGTAGAGACTATTCGGTCAAAGATGAATCAACATAACACAGAGATATCCAAACACAAGAAGGCGCAAAGACAATCAGTTAGCCGAGAATCAATCAACTGGCGTAGACAACAGGGAAAACTATCCTTCACTCATAATCCATGCACATAAAAGCAGGGCATTAGGATTTATAGGTCTATTAACACCGAAGTGACGATCGTTCCGACTCTTGGCCGACTTCTCAGGCGTGGTAAAGCACAAACTCTTCAAGTATTCAATAAAAAAACAGAGCAGTTATGGCAATCAAGGATTGGTGAACAAGGTGATCAATCGATGCAGCGAGTGTAAGGTAGTGATGATTTTAGGTTCTCAAAAAAACGTTAATTAAAACAGTTTTCTTCACACCATAAAAGTACATAAATGGAAGTGCAAGATCCATAGTAATCTACCATTCAAAATAAAAGCATGTGTATGGTATCCCAAGTCCACCGCTCCAAGTCGTTGTCCCGCCGCTCCGTCCCACTACTGCTTGTCGACTATTGTGACTTCATCAGTATCTCACAACCAATTCTAGGGGTACTCTTATTCCTCCTTATCCCCCCGAGCCGCAAAGGGAACAAACACACTAACTAAATAACAAGATAAGTCAATGAAGTCATCTCATCTCTGAGCTACCACTCATCTCTGAGCTGGGTATCCTAAACCCCACAAGATAAGTCAATGAAGTAAAAAATTCTGTAGCGTAAAGTTAGACATCCAACAACCATCCACACTCCTCCTCCTTCCTCCTTTATATAGAGTTTCTAAGTGATTTCTTTCCCAAATTCCCATTTAATTTTTTTTTCAATAATTTAATTCAAAAATAACCTCCCCGGTACGCATGTCACCCATCCCCTTAGTTTCACTAGAAATTAATTTCACTAATTATTTAATTACTCTAATTTCCCTCACCCACCTAAAAGCATTCCTAGAATCACTCCTAGGTGTCTCCATATTCTCTTACACATTTTAATGACTTACGTTGTTACTAAATTCCTAGTTGAGTTCAAATTAGAAAGTTCTTAATTTCAATATTCCTTACTAAGTTAGTCATTCTACTTTTTCCTTATGTTTCCCTTTTTATTTATGTTTCCCCCCTTTTCCCTTAGTTTCCTAATTCTTTTTCAATTTCCCTCTTTTTCTTTTTTATCTAAAACTCAAATTACCAAGTGTAGAAAATTAAATTTTTCCCCTCTTCCGTTTTAATTAATAAATTTTAATTAGCATAAGTAGAAAAACAATCAATTCCCTTTTAAAATTTTAATCCCTCAAAATAATTTGATTTTAATAAATTAATTGAGTTTCTTACCCCCTTCTCATCACATGTTTAATGATTATTATTATTATTATTATTATTATTATTATTTTACCACAAGTATCACTTAGACCTAGATTTTATTTTCCTAGGCTCGACGACATTTTTATTAGGGAAATTGTTTTTAAATCTTTCTTATCACATCCTTCATTCTAAGGCCATCCAAGTTTATTCACTTACAAGTTAAAAAAAATGCGACTTGCCTTTCATGACGCACTACGTTCTCCAAGGTTGACACTCACCTCCTTTTGTTTTCCTTGTGCGATGTGCCCTTCAAGACGCACTACGTGCTCCAAGGGTGCCAGTCGCCTCTTTCTATTTTCCTTGCACAATGTTCCCTTCAGGACGCACTATGTGCTCCAAGGATGCCACTTGCCTCTTTCTATTTTCATTGTGCGACGTGCCCTTTAGGGAATCTAAGGAATAAGGTCCCTGCCTTATTAGAAGCCCCTCAGAATCATCGTGAGTGGCTTTCACAGTCTGCCCTCATGACATCGTGGGTCTTCTCGAACTAGGTAATTGTTAACCTACAGTTCAATCCATGATGGGAGTGCTAGTAAGATGTGGGTGCCGCTCTTCACTACAACATTGTGATGCCCATAATTCACTGTGCGCCCCACATGCAACACCACAACAAATAAAGAGTAAAGAGGATCATCAGCACCATCATCCCCACGACTGTTAACAGACAATTTGAACTCTATGGGAAATCCACATGATAAAACAACTTCTTGAATCCCCCCACTGCACCTTCATGTGTGTATTTGAAACGTTTCAGCTGGAAAATGAGAACTTGAGGTGGAGACTTGATCCTCAACCGCTTCTTGGCTTCTNAGTACTTGTTTTCCCCAATCAGTTTCTCCACACCAAAAAATTCATTTAGACAACTTGATAGAGAAGAGTTTTTTGTATCTCCACACTAAGACCCATAAACGACTCTTCTCTACATATTACACTCTCGCAACATAAACACTGAGTTTCGTTTGTGAAGGTACCTTCAAATATCTCGTGAATAGTACTACTATCATTATTCTTTTCATCTCCCTGCATCCCAAATTTGACCTTGGTTTCCTCATTCCACGGAGGATAAATTTCAGTGTGTTTAGCCTCAGTTTCCTCATTCTGTTGAGGAGAACTTTCATTTTGTTTAGCCTCAGTTTCCTCATTCTGCGGAGTAGGGTTTTCATTGTTATTCCATATTGTGATTTCTTTGTCGAGATTATTCAAAAGAAATATCAATAACTCATGTGCATCATGATGGTCTTCACTGCAACTGAAAATCTCATTCTTTTCCATCACAAACTCTCTGAATCGTCTAGGAGAAATGCGAGACATCTTTCTAGAATTCATGATATGGAATAAACCTACCAGGCACGCCAATAGATTATTATTCTAATTTTCAGTTCCTCCATTGCCATAATATTGGTGTAACTTATTTCTGAAAGGCGCGCAGAAATAAAGGGCTTGGAAAACACTATTAAAGTATCAAGTATTGCCCAAATTCTCGAGACCTACGTAGCCTTGGCCATCTTCATCACTTGCCAAAAAGATTTCAGACATTATATCTGAAACAATATGATGGTCGTCTCTCAAAAATTTCAATCTAGAATTCAAAAGATCCATGATCACTATTCTCACTTCACAAGCATAATTGATTCAAACAAAATATAAAATAGACTAATTTTTTAGGGCAAAACGCCTTTGAAAATACCTAGCCATTGATTGCATCACATTTGGGTCGACTTTTTAACGAGCCTAGTAATAAAGGAAATCATCGGGTAAACTGGAAAAACAAAGATAATAATAATAATAATAATAATAATAATAATCTATTTTTAAGGTCACCCCTAAGTCAGGCACCAAATTGGTGTATGATAACCCCTTCGTCCAACAATTTGACTGATAAAGTCTATGACGTATACATACCCTATCCTCTGGATTTGAACTTGTAACCTCTTAGACATGTTAGGAAATAGAGTGAATGCATAAAATCACAAAAATAAAAATAAAATACATGCAGAAAACAAAAAACCCAAAGATAGAGGGAAACTCATAAAAAAATATTGTTATCATTTAAATTATTGTTATTATTTAAATTATTAAACACGTGTTGCCACTAAATTATTCATTAAACTTATGAAAACTAACACTAACAAAGATATATTTATACATCATTTTGTTGCCATGCAGGTAAACTCATTATTATTTATGGTAACACTCTTATTATTTGAAATAAATTTTATTATTAGAAAGGAAGAGGGTATTTTTTAATAATAATAATAATAATAATCAAATTTTAAGGTCAGGATTAAGTTGAACACTAAATTTGTGTTTGAGGTCCTTTGTTTTTGGGACAAGGGATCCTCTCCTTATAAGGATTTCACTACTAAAATCAAATTGGTATATGAGACGCTTTGTTTTTGGGACAAGGGACCCTAATCTTGACTTCTAAAATTTACAGAGATATACAAAATCTACTCCGCTTGAACTTGTGATTTCTTAGGAAGAAACATATGTTTTTAACTATATTAACCCTCTAAATTTTACTTTTAATTTTTAACTTCTCAATATTAAAGCTATAATTAATATTACTTTTATTTTTATGAAAAATAAAAAGGAAAAATAACTAACTACCATTATCAACAACACTAACAACCAACTTGACTTTAAATTGAATTTTACTAAGTTTAAGCATAATTCTATAGGCGTATCACTTTCTATTGAATTTCAATTGAATTTTACTATATTTAGGCATAATTCTAATAATGCTTAAAGGGATTATCACTTTCTATTTTACTTTTGTTTCGATGCTTTGAGAGGATTGGTTATATTTTGGAACTAGAAAATTTTATTTAAATACAACTGCTACTTGGCGATTATTTTTGAATTTGTCAAAAGAGATGAATTGATGTACAAATCCTGAGTGTGCTTCACAATGAGGACAGGCTAAGAAAATGCAAGTTCTTCACAATGAGGACAGGTTAAGAAAATCCAAGTGAATAATAGAAATCAAGGAAATTCTGAAAAGTCAAAGATAATAATAACAATAATTTATTTTTAAGGTCAAGGTGAAACCAGACATCAAATTAGTGTATGAGAACCCGTAGGCCCAGCCAATTGACTGGTAAAGTATACTGAGGTATACATACCCTACCCCCTCTGAATTTCAACTTGTGACCTCTGAAACCTCTTAAGATATAGAGTAAACACATAAAATCACAAAAATAAAAATATAATACATGCATAAACATAAAACCCAAAGATAGAGGGAAACTCATAAAATCATATTGTTATTATTTAAATTATTAAGTAACTATTGCCACTAAATTATTCTTTAAATTATTTGTTAAACTTATAAAAACTAACAATAACAAAAATATATTTAGACATTTTTTTGTTGTCATGCAATTAAGCTCATTATTATTTATGGTCACACTCTTATTATTTGAAATAAATCTTATTATTAAAAAGGAAGGAGGTATTTTTAACAATGCTACTGCTACTAATAATAGTAATCAAATTTTAAGGCCAGGGTCAAGTTGGACACTAAATTGATTTATGAGGCCTCTTGTTTTTGGGACAAGGCACCCTCTCCTTATAGGGATTTCACTACTAAACTTAAATTGGTGTATGATACCCCTTGTTTTTGGGACACAAGACCCTTTCCTTATAGTGATTTGACTACTAAACTTTATAGAGGTATACATACTTTATCCAACTTGAACTTGTGATTTCTTAGGAAAAAACATATATTCTTAACCATATTAACCCTCTAAATTTTACTTTTAATTTTTAACTTCTCAATATTAAAACGATAATTAATATTACTTTTATTTTTATGAAAAATAAATAAATAGGAAACACAACTAACTACCATTATCAACAACACTAACAACCAATTTGACCAACTTGACTTTCAATTGAATTTTACTTGACATTCAATTGAATTTTACTAAGTTTAGGCATAATTCTAATAATGCTTAGAGGCTTATGACTTTCTTTTTTACTTTTGTGAATTTCATTTGAATTTAACCATGTCTAGGAATAATTCTAATAATGCTTAAGGGCTTATCACTTTCTATTTTGTGAATTTCAATTCAATTTTACCATGTTTAGGCATAATTTTAATAATGCTTCAAGGGCTTATCACTTTCTATTTTTCTTATGTTTCGAGGCTTTCAAGGGCTTATCACTTTCTATTTTACTTATGTTTCGGAGCTTTCAGAGGATTGGTTATATTTTGGAAGTGAAAATCTTATTTAAATACAACGACTACTTGGCGAGTAAGAACATATCTATTGTTCTTGAATTGTTCAAAAGAGGTGAATTGATGTAAAAATCGTGAGTGTGCTCCACAATGAGGACAAGCTAAGAAAATCCAAGTGAGAAGTTTATTGATTGCATATGATATTTTCACAAGAAGGATGCTTACAATGGAATTGTTGATGAATACGTGAATTGATGTATACACAAGAATTGATGAATATATCAATCAAAAGTAGTTTTTGTGTGTAGAAAAAATGTCTAATTTTTCAATAATATGGTATAAAAATTGGTAAATGCCTAACTTAGGTTCTATGATCATGTAAATTCTACTTTGCTAATTTTTATTAGGTTACATATAAATCTTATCTTAGTTTCATTTGGTTTCATAATTTGGAGATGGTGCACTTCTAGGTTTTATACTTCTTGCTACTAATTTCTCTCAACATACATTTGAACATACCAATAAGGTCACATATCTCCATGCTATGGGATCCTATGAAAGTAGAAGAACATAAAATCAAGTTATTTGGTATATAGAAACTTCATCATGAATGCCAAGTTAGTTTCTTCATGACATTTTCATAACTCAATGTTAATTTGTGATTTCAATTCCTTTTTCAAGGTTCAAAGTGAAAACCTTACACACGCAATGGATTAGAAGAGGTCCATAACCATTCATGTTCACAAATCATAGAAGTATGAAGGAAAAGTTCATGTATAAAATCACATTATAAGGGATTTTATATATACATATATACACAATCACAACATATAAATTGTCCAAAGGAATAGGCGAATAAAATTTTAAGCACCAACTTATGTATATGTTGCAACAAATTAATGCATTAGATATTTCAATTTCAACAAAGTGAGTAGTTGTACTATGATAAAGATCAAAGAGTGCATTAAACAAAAAAGTCTATGCTAACAACCATTTAAAATAAACCTTGATACCATATTGCATTCATTCAGGTTTAAATTCTTTACAAATCGAAAACCACAAACTGAAAAAAGTAGAAATGTTCAAGTTATACAAGGAACTGACTACAAAAAAGAGGAAAGTTATTTGTCATTGAAAAATATTAGGTCACAAATTCATAATTCATTGAGATAACAATTAATAATACGAAGCTTCACCCATGTAATAACTAAAATAACATTATGTTAGTGTTTTCGTTGATTGTCCCATAGAAAATGGTATCCTCTCTCTCCAAAGGTGCACTATAATATTCTTCTTGATACCCATCTCTATGAAATAATCCT
>JASDQU010102433.1:46577-60109 GCA_032191745.1 Picea mariana
TGTTAATAATTTATATTAATTTTTTTATGATCATAAAATCTAGATTAGTAGTATCAGAGTGGTCTAGTCCTTGTCATCTTAATGCATGTCCCCAACGAGGTCGGAGTACAAGGAGTTGGGTCTCGAGCTTGTTTCTCTTGAGGAAAAAAGCTCTCGCATGCCCAAGTGACCTCTCATGGTAGGAGAGAAGAAAGATGATGGGACAAGATATCCTTTCAAACTGTTGATTGAGGAATCCCTCACGCAGCAGAGGAACGAGATGATGGATATTTTCGTGCAAATCCTTCAACGACTACCAACAAGTGACACATCTTCCTAGAGCGGAGGCGCCACCCCTTTCAAGGTAAAAATAAACTTTGATATTCTTATATTTTAAGGTCAGACAGATGCAGATGTTGTAGACAAGTGGTTGAATCTACTAGAAAGGTATTTTTCTATCCATAGCTTTTCGAATAGAGAAAAGATTACTTTTGCACTCCTCAAAGCCATTCCCCATGTCAAAGATTGGTGGGAAAATTTCTGTGAGCAAAAGGAAACAAAGGAACCCTCATTATTTTCAGTCACGACCNCCATACCTTGCGCACTAAGATGAGTATCAAATATTTGGAGCGACATTTGGTTATCAAGTATCTCAGTGCTCTACATAGATACATATATAATGAAATGGAATTTCTAGACATCTCTTTCTTGGGCGTGGCCTACAGATATACTGTCAAAATTGAGGAGAAGCTCAAAGAAAATATGCGGCTATTTGGGCCTGGGAACCCCTCAAAACAAAGCCAGAAAAGAGAAGCCCCAACCCATAGAACAAAGGAAAGAGAAAATATGGATAGTATCAGGACAACGAGTCCAAGATGCAAGAAAAGAAGGACACCGGAAAGACAAAGAAAGATACTGGGAAGTGGTGCGACATCCATAAGAGCCCTTGGCATAACACTGTTGACTATCACTCAAAGAAATCACTGGTGGCCGAAGTGAAAGCCTCTAAATCAGATGTGGATTCTGACTCTAAGCCAGAACTAGAAAGGGAAAGAAGGATTATTGACGCGGAACCCAGTGCCACCATTGCTACCACCAAGCTGCAGCCTAGTGAACCAGATGATCCAGAATAAGGAGAGTGTCTCTTCCATTAACAGATGTGGGTAAAAGACACCCCGCTGCACTTCGTCATTGATAGTGGTAGCCAGAAGACCCTCATCTGAGTAGAGGTCATCAAGCGGCTGGCTGTGCCAACAACCCCGCACCGACAACTCTACACCCTTGGATGGCTCTGCCAAGGAGGTGATCTTCACGTCAGCCAACAATATCAAATGTTGTATGGCATCAAGCCCTTGAAACACAAGGTATTGTGTGATGTTACTCCTCTAAAAGTTTGTGATGTTCTTTTCGACCAACCTTGTTTATGGAAACATCATGATGTATATGGGTCTAGGCCTTGTAGTGTTATTGTTACTTTGAATAGGAAATTGTACAGGATATCTGAGGTAGTCCCACCTAGTGCTATTTCCTTGATCTCCGATAAGTAATGAAGGAAGGTCATCTCTCATATGGGGAAGTTTGTCTTCTTCGTGATTTTCTCTCAGAATAAGAGAAAGCTCACAACTACATCTAGGGTCACTACGAACGATCTCTGCACACAACTGAAGCAAGTAGATAAGGTCATGGAAGAATACTTAGATATCTTCTCCTGGCCTACAAGTGGACCCCTTCACTGCCAGGTGAAGCACCCCATCGATCTGACCCCTGGGGCACCATTGCTGAATGCATTAGTCTATCACCACTCTTTGTTAGAGAATGAGGAGATCAAGTGATAGATACAAGAACTGCTCCACAAGGGGCACATCTGTCCCAGCTCATCACCTTGCGGGAGCCCAGTCATGATGGTACAAAAGAAAGATGGAACCTGGCGACTCTGTATCGATTATCGGGCTATGCATAAAATCACAATCAGAAACTGGTACCTGATTCCCTAAATCGATGACCTCCTTGATCAACTCACGGGGGCCAAATACTTCAGTAATATTTCTCAAAGGTATGGCTACCACCAGGTCCCGATAGAACAAATAGATGTATGGAAGACCACCTTTAAGTCAAAGGAAGGCATTTTTGAATGGTTGGTCATGCCCTTTGATTTGACAAATGATCCAGCCAATTTCATGAGGATGATGGACGATATCTTGCGACCATTCACCAATACTTTTCTAGTGGTGTATCTGGATGACATTCTAATTTATAGCAAGTCTTGGGATGAACACTTGCAACATATTCAACAGGTTCTGCATACCCCATGGTAGCACAAGCTATATGCTAACTTGGAAAAAGGATCCTTTGGCATGGACAGGGACCGTTAAATGGGCTACATCATTGATCAACATGGCATACATGTGGATCCAGCCAAGATCCAAGTCATCAGTGATTGGCTAGCCCCAACCACACTCACTGAGCTTTAGAGATTTTTGCACCTTGCCAATTTCTACCGCAGGTTCGTGTTGGAATTCTCCCATATTGCATAGGCCCTCAGCCAAATAAATAGGGGTGGTGGTAAGGAAAAATTTGTGTGGGACCGGTCCCAACAACAAGCGTTTGATGATTTGAAGCAATGATTATGCTCAACCCCAACACTTTTACTACTATACCTGCAACATCCCTTTGAGATAGAGACAGATTCTTCAGACTATGTTGTGGCTTCCATTCAAACTCAGCACGACCACCTCGTGGCCTATCATAGTGAGACACTGATAGATACTATCCGCAAGTACCCTACTTACGACAAATAAATGTACTCCATTGTGCAAGCCTGCCACCAGTGGAGACATTACATTCTTGGGAAGGAGACAATCATCCACATTGATCATAAACCACTGTAGTTCATGCAGACACAAGGAAAATTGCAAAATTACCACCATCAAAAGTGGTCCACATACTTGCAACAATTCCACCTCAACATCAAGTATAAAATAGGAAGCACCAGTCGCATCATTGATTACCTCAGTAGACCGCCAGTCGCGGCACTCACCACGATGCTAGACTCTTGTAGACATGAGACCTTTGGATGGCTCCAACTCTATCAGATAGACCCTGACTTCTCCACCACCTACCAAATGTTGGGTGCAAACGCAGTTGTCGATCATTTCCATCTTCAGGATGGGTTGTTGTGTCATCTGGTCCATATCTGTGTTCCATCAAGCAAGTGAGCGAAGATGATATGAGAAGACCACTACAGTTGGGTGGAAGGAAACTTCGGTGTCGAAAAGGCAGTGGTGATGCTACATAAATATTTCTATTGGCCAAAACTTCGACAGGAGGTCATCAAGTATATCAGGTCCTACACTGCCTATGGTATTGCCAAACCGACCACTAAGAAACAACTCCTGTACACCCCTCTTCCTACTTCTGATAGGCCATGGGAATCCATCTCAATGGACTACATTTCAGGGCTCCCATCTACCAAGCGGGGAAATGACTATGTTTTCATGGTTGTTGATCGGTTTTCTAAGATGGCGATTTTGGTTTCCTGAAAGAAGAGCATCACAACAGAGGCCACTGCCAAGCTCTTCTTTGAATGAGTTTGGGTACATTTTGGAATCCTACAAACCATTGTCTTAAATCGGGATAGTATATTTCTCAGCAAATTCTGGTTGAGCCTCTGGTCACTGCTGGATACCAAGCTCACCAAATCCACAGCCTTCCACCCCTAGACAGATGGTCAAATCAAGGTTGTAAATCGAATGATTGTGCATATCATTCACATGTATAATTAAAAGAACCCCTGCAGATGGGATGAGAGCCTTACCTATGTCCAACATAGCTACAACTGAGCTCTACACAGCTCAACCGGCCACAACCCCTTTTAGGTGGGGTTTGGATTCCAACCATTGGGTCCCATAGATGTTTCACTTCCCCTTGCGGTCACCTCGACCGACTCATCTCCTACAACAACTGAAGTTGAAAAAGCCACCCGCTTCATTGAGCAGATCCAACACATCTACCAACAAGTTCATGATATTCTATAGAATTCCAATAACAAGTTCAAACAACGCCATGATCAACATCGGTTTCCACATAAGTTTCAGGTGGGCAACAAAGTTTGGTTGCACTTGCATAAAGAACACCTTACAAGACCCCATCAAAAGCTTTTTCCACTTCGTTATGCACCATACACTATCAACAAGTCCATGGGGAATAATGATTTCGAGCCCAACATTCCTCCTTTCCTTGGCCTGCACCTATTGTTAAACGTGGATCTCCTTCACCCTTATTTTCCACCATTATTGGACACCTCAGAAGTAACAGAACAACTGAGACTAGTAGAGCTCAACCTCGACTACATACAATAGGCATATAATCATCATATTATGGACACACATATCAAGGGCACTCAACAACAAAGGATCCATCTTTATCGAGTCGTCAAAGTAGGGCAGCTCCTGCACCAGGACAAGTGGCTCACTCGGGGCCAAATTCAGCAGAAATTTCCTCATCTGATGGGGGACCTCAATGCAATGGATACAATTTCTTCCTAAGGAGGGAGGATTGATCCATATGGATATCGGTGGTCACCCACCTTTTTCAGTTGGCTCAAAACAGTTTTCTGGCATTTTTTGTAATTTACTATTTTTAGCAGTTTTCACTTCCGAAGCTGTTTTGAGGCCCTAAACGATGTTTTTTTTTGGGAAAACAAGTTTTCAATACAAAAGTTCATTTTATATTGTTCCTAAAATGAATCTTCTTGGTGATACCTTTCCAATGGGCTATCATATTCTTAAAACAGAGATTGTATGCAAAAGTTACGACCACGGGAAGTTGATGTACTAACTTACCCAAATGGGGCTCACAATACTTTTGGAACTTGATCTCCTAGGGTTAGGTTTTTGCATGTCTAGGGCTTTTGACATTCCAGCTTATTGTAAAAAGGCCTTCAGAGCCTCATTGTAATCACATTTTTTCAAATGAGCGCAACCATCACATCTCTTCTCAGAGATAAGTCGCCACCATTCGAGCAAGCTTGTTTCCGCTGCATTTTACATTTTTCATCTTATTTCATTATTGAATAGAAAACTAGTTTTACTGTATCTCTGTTATTTTGTGTTAAGAATCTGTTAATAATCTGTATTCATTTTTTTCTACTCATAAAACATGGATCAATTATTCAGTGAGATATGAATCAACATAACACAGAGATATCCAAACACAAGAAGGCACATAGACAATTAGTCAACCAAGAATCAATCAATCGGGGTAGACAGCTGGGAAAACTATCCTTTGCTCATCATCCATGCACATAAAAGAAGGAAATTAAGATCTATAGGTCTATTAACATCGTAGTGATGACTGTCAATCTGACTCCTGGTCGACTGCTCAGGTGTGGGCTAATGATCTAGGGATTAGGATGAAAGGTAAAGCACAAACTCTTCAAATATTTAATAAAACAACAGAGCAGTCATAACAATAAAGGATCGGTGTCCAAGGTGATCCATTGATGTAGCGATCATAAGGAAATGATGATTTTAGGTTCTCAAAAAAAATCTAACTAAAACACTTTTCTCCACATATAAAAGTACATAAATGGAAGCGTAAGATGCATAGTAATCTACCATTTAAAATAAAAGCATGCGTACCATAGCTAAATTTGACCGCTCCAAGTCATTGTCCCACATGCTCCATTTCTCTCCCACTTGTCGATCGTTGTGACTTCACCGGTACCTCCCAGCCAACACTAGGGGTACTATTCTCCCCCCTAGCCGCAAAGGGGCCACACACACTAACCAAAGAACAACTAGCTCCCAGATCGCCTCGCAAGGCTGAGCTAGCACTTGTCTCCTTGCTGGGTATCCGAACCCCCACAAGATAATTTAGTAAGTAAAACATTATGCAGGATAATGTTACACATCAATAGTCATCCATACTCATCCTCCTCCCTCCTTTATATAGAGTTTCTAAGTGATTTCTTTCCCAAATTCTCATTTAATTTATTTGTTAATAATTTGATTCCGAAATAATCTCACCCATACACATCTCACCCATCCCCTTAGTTGCACAAGAAATTAAATTCATTAATTATTTAATTACTCCTATTTCGATCACCCACCTAAAATCATTCCTAGAATCGCTCCTAGGTGTCCCCATATTCTCTTACACATTTTAATGACTTACGTTGTTACTAAATTCCTAGTTGAGTTCAAATTAGAAATTTCTTAATGGAAAGATTCCTTACTAAGTTAGTCATTCTTCTTTTTCCTTATGTTTCCCTTTTTCTTTATGTTTCCTCCTTTTTCCCTTAGTTTCCCAATTCTTTTTAAGTTTCCCTCTTTTCCCTTTTTATCTACAACTCAAATAAGAAAGTGTAGAAAATTACCTTTTTCCCCTTCCCTTTTAATTAATAAATTTTAATTAGCATAAGTATAAAAACAATCAATTCCCTTTTAAAATTTTAATCCCTCAAAGTAATTTGATTTTAATAAATTAATTGAGTTTCTTACCCCCTTATCGTCACATGTTTAATCATGATTATTATTATTATTATTAGTATTTTACTAAAAGTATCACTTAGAGCTAAATTATATTTTCCTAGCCTAGGCAACATTTTTATTAGGGTAATTGTTTTTAAATCTTTCTTATCACATCCTTTGTTCTAAGGCCATATAGGTTTATTCACTTACAAGTTAAAAAAAGACAACGTGCCCTTCAGGATGCACTAGGTGCTCCAAGGGTGCCACTCACCTCATTCTTTTTTCCTTGCTCCATGTGTCCTTCAAGACATACTATGTGCTTCAAGGGTTCCACTCACCTCATTTTGATTTCCTTGCACGACATGCCCTTCAGGACACACTACATGCTCCAAGGGCTCCACTCACCTCTTTTTGTTTGCCTTGCATGACCTGCCCTTTAGGACGCACTACATGCTCCAAGGGTGCTACTTGCCTCTTGATTGACTTGGTAGACATAAAAAACACATGGAGTTAAAAATTCGCAAGGTGATCTTGTGGGAGACTGAGGGCCTCTAAGGAATAAGGCCTCTTCTTTATTACATGCCCCTTATAATCATCATGAGCGACTATCGCAGTCTTCCCTCATGACATCGTGGGTCTTATCGAACTAGGTAATTGTTAACCTACAGTTCAAGCCACGACGAGAGTGCTAGTAGCATGCGGCAGGGCTTCTGTCCACACCTCTCCCTCGACGTCTCTGGTTATCATGCGTGACCCCTATACTCTACATGTGAGTTTGGTCGGCAAGCTATCATTGGTCTGTATCATGAATGAATCATGTTAGAATTAAAATCCATAATCATAACACCTAATCAGATGCACATATGTCATATATACAACAATCAAACCCCAATAGTCCACTCCCTGACTCGATCTGGAGTCCAAGGGTTTCATAAATGCCTCTACATCCTCGAGGTCCAAATCCTACACACTCAGGAGAATCGAGTCAATAGAACCTGTCCAAGTCAATTAAAAAAAATAACATATAATCACAGCCATAATGCCTCATAATCATAATCAATGGCCAATAGTATAATAATCTGGATCCCTTGCAAGCAAGTTTCTACAAAGAATAAGTTTGTGGGGTGTGCACAAGAGCGGTATGTTACATACACCCCTTCTTGGTCTAAATTTTTCCCCACAAGTTTCACAGTATAAAAGTTTCGAAATAATGTGTATCATAGTATCATAAGTCTCTCTATAAAACAAAAAAATAAACTATTGGCGCATATCATATTCATCCTCCCAGGTCGCCGAGTGCGGACTATAGTTGTCCCACTTGACTGTGACCTGATCTACCATTGGACGCCACAAATGTCAAATGCGATCATCTAGGATGAGGATCGGCTCAGCTGTGAGTGCACCCTCATCCAACAACCGCAAGGTGATCAAGTCAAAACATGTGTAGGATTACTAATCATAATGTCTCAAAAAAAGATGTGAAAGACATTGTACATACGCCTCAAAGAATCAGGAAAGGCTAGTTAATAGGACACAGGCCTCTTCTTTCCACAATATCATAGGATTCCATGAACCTAGGATATAGTTTATCCCCTTTTCCAAACTTGATCAAGATTGAATGAAGTTTCAGCCACAAGAACACTTGATCGCCACATCATAACTATGGTCGACACGACATGCATCGACATAACTCTTCTATTGATCCCCCGCTTCCTTGATTCTTTGTCTTATGGTTTGATTTTAATCTTCCATTTCTTGGATTTCTTTCAGTCCCACTATAAACCTATCCTGAAGCCGATCCCAACTCAAAGGAGTCCAACATGATCGCCCATAAAAAAACTCGCAGGGCGCCATCTTAATGGTGCTTTGGTAACTATTTTTATAAGCGAATTCTACTAGTGGCAACAATTATTCCTAACGCTTCTATTGGTACATCATGTACATGAGTAACATGTCTTCCAAGATTTGATTTGTTATTTCATTCTGCTCATCTATCTCTGGGTGATACGCAATACTAAAGTTAAGTTGGGTTCCCAAGGCCTCTTGGAAACTAGTCCAAAATCGTCTAGGAAACATCGATCCTTGATCAGATATAATCCTCTTAGGCGTGCCATGCAACCTCACAATATCACTGACGAAAACTATAACTATGTTAGTTTTATGATATGTTGTGTGCACATGAATAAAATGACCACTCTTCGTGAGAGCGTCGAATACCACACAATCAAGTCATGTCTCCTTGTTTTCAGTGGCAATCCAACAATGAAATCCATCGAAAGGACCTCCCATTTTGATTCCGAGATAACATGTGGTTGTAGTAATTTTGCTGGATGTCTATTCTTAGCCTTTACCTACTGACATTCTAGACACCTGGCCACATAGTTGACTATGTATGCCTTCATTCCCTTCTAGAGGAATAAGGGTTTAAGGTTTTCCCTCATCTTTGTGACTCCCGGGTGAGCCAAGTACACTACTTTGTGAGCCTATTTTAGGATAAAACTCCTGAACTTGTTGTTTGGTGGTACATAAATTTGATTTTTAAATATCAACAATACATCGTCGTCCAATGTAAATCCTTCAAATCATGGTACCATCATGGTTTTGTCTGATAAAATCCTTGATCTCTTTGTACCAGTCCTTCTCGCACTGTAAAGTTAGAATCTTTTCACGAGGTCACTGACTCAATGCATCTTCCACTCAGCTCACTATTCCTTTTATATAAGAAATCTCAAAACTGTATTCGCTAAGCAATTACGACCAATTTTGTTGTCCCGCGTTCAGGTCGCTTTGCATAAAGATGTGTTGTAGTCCACAATGGTCCGTTTTTAGTTCAAATTTTCATCCAACAAGGCAGTGTCTCCAAACCTTCAAGGAATAAACAATTGCTAACAACTCCAAATCATGCATCCCATAGTCCTCCTCATGCCTTCTCAACTTCCTCAAAATGTAAGCAATCACCCGATCATATTGCATCGAGACTCTGTTGAAGACTTCCTTGGATGCATCAGTGCACACCAAGAAGTTTGTGTCCATGTCAGGGACCTTTACTATCGGTGCTATTGTCAAAATCTCCTTGAGCCTCAGAAATGCCTCCGTGCATTTCTCGATCCAAAGAAAATTCATTTTCTTCTTCTGCAATTCTGTGATCGGATTTGCTATCTTCAAAAATTACTCAACAAATCGTTGATAGCATCCTACTAAAGCCACGAAGATACGTACTTTTGGACATTCGTCATCATAGGCCTTTCCATAATATCTTTGACCTTTGTTGGATCCACGACGATACCTTCGCCGGAGATGACATGACCTAAGTAGTGAATCTTCGATTGATAAAATGAGCATTTGGACAAATTCCGATACAATTTGTGCTCTTGTAGACACTATAGTACCAAGCACGAGTTCTCGTCATGCTCCTCCATCGTTCAAGAGTAAATAAAAATATCATCAATGAATACTTGGACAACCTTGTTCAAGTACTCGTTGAACACCCCATTCATTAAACTTATAAATACCCGTGGGGTGTTTGTCAGTCCAAACAGTAAAACAGTAAACTCGTAAGGTCCCAAAATCATCTTAAAAGCGGTCTTAGGGATGTCATCCTGATTGGTCCACAACTAGTGATACCCTGATTTCAATTAGATCATTGAAATCAAAGTCATACCCTTCATCTGATCGAACCAATCATCAAATCTTGGAAACATAGATTGATTCTTGATCGCTGCCTTGTTCAATTGACGACAGTCGATGCAAAGTCTCCACGACCCATCATTCCTTCATATGAAAATAATAGGCGCACTCCATGGTGACACACTCGGACGTATAAGTCCTAGGTCCAACAAATACTTCAGTTTCAATGTCAATTCCTATAACTCCGGGGTTGACATACAATAAGGCATTCTCGCTATTGGTTCAGTCCTCAATTTTAGGTCTATGGTAAACTGCAATTCCCTCTTTGGTGGCATCCCAAGTAACTCCTTTGGGAAGACATTACCGATGGTGAATCAAGGCCCTTTGACATTACCTGGAAGGGCCTTGTTAGACCATCATCATCCCTTAGAAAAAGTGAATCCATCCAAAGGAATTTTTATTCCCCTTGGGGGTTCGATTCCGAGGGTGCAAAAACTTTTAGAGGCATCACACCTCCTTCCATGACACCACGTTGTGAACCTCCATGGAATCCTTTAAATGTGATCACTGCATGGACATGTTAAGTTTTTTAATTAACACAAGGGTCAATACTCATAAGTTTACTGCAGTGGAAAGCCTGACGATCCACAATTGCAGGGTTGAACCCACTGTGATACCATAGGTAACAACCCTAGCTTGTTACGAGTTCAAAAAGTGATTTTTTTTTTTTTTTTATGCAGGAAGGCAACAACGACAATAGTTGAACCACACAACCTGATGAAAAACACATGTAGATCAAGAAACAAAAACAACAAAGACTTATACACTAGCACATCAATAAACTAGACGAAACATACATGATCTAAACAACCACTACATGCTCAATATAAAAAAGACAATGCCTACAAGCTAAGGGACAACACCATTACGACGAACAACGCCCATATCAGGAAGCACAAATTCATCGAGGTTATCATTGGCTCTATCTATCGGGGCGTGCAATGATCCCCTCATCAAGAATCATGCCGTCACAAGGAGATAGGCGTGACGGTAACTCTGGCGCAACATACACATCGAGACAAGAAACCCAAGAAGGATCCCAAGCATTAGGAGATTGAACTGACTGTCAACATAGAAGAAGACTATGCCCCTGGCACCCGATCGGCAAGTCAACACGGCGTAAGGACAAATCGACTACCAACACAACAAACATCACAATAAATCCTTGGCACAACAATTATATTGCAAACGTAACAATTGAAGGGCGTGATTATCCATCGATGAGGTAATCCCTCGAGAATCCAGTTATTGCATTCAATGCAAACTTCTTCCCTCAAATAGAGTAAAAATAAATTGACCTTTAACGGACTATAGGACATCCTATCCAAGGTGCTACACTTAGGAATTGAATCCATCTACCTAACTCCGTTTACCCATAAGAAAAAACCTTTAACATGAAACAATTCATCAAATAACGCCACCCTTGAAACACAAGCATATACTTAAATAAAACAACCCTTAATAAAAATCATGACTTTCAACCCCAAGTGAAGGACATATATGGGTTGTACATAAATAATTAAATATGTAATCTCATAAATTCCAATAGTCAAATTAATATGTAATTTAGTGTAATCTGCATGCCTTCCACAGTTAATTAAAGAACTGATGTGTAGGCAGTTTCTTATAATTATTTAATATTGAGAAGGAAAATTCTAAAACTAAATAAGTAAACCATTTAATTTTTATTTTTTTTAAACCTTCACCTTTAAAATACTCTGTACAAGTAAATTGTTACAAAAATTTTCTACCCAATAATCGAGACTTGAATATTATAGATGAAGGACTTAGCGCTATGCTGATTGAGGTACATCCAGACCTTCTTAAATCAAGGCGAAGGTACGTCCTGTTAAATGATAACGCCAGAATTAATAAAATGGGATTTCTATATAAATATTAAACTTGTTGAGGTGTAAAATAGAAATAAGGATAATACTATAGTTACTGGGAGAAAAGCAATATTGTTTACTGACAACCATAGATAAACTAGCAACAATACAGTCATGTCAATTAAATGTTGTGGAAATGCTATTGTCATCTATTAAGCATGAAATAGCTGGCATATATATGATAACTTGATAAAAATTAACTACCAATATAAAACGCAGACATTCCATTCCATGAAAACGCAGACGTATATAACGATATCGCCCATGATTCAATATGCTATCCCTTGATTTCATTGTATACTATAACTTCCCTGCACATTAACACTATAATTGGTCAGTGATTCCATGGCACACTCGCTCTCAAAAGATGTATGAATTCACTATACATTAACACTATAAATTGACTCGAAGGTAATCACTATAATTTAACTACAAATTCGCTGTCCACAAACGCTATCATAAATCAATTGAGACATACTCTAGAGATGTCACTATATTAAAACCCATTCCAAAATGTAACCAGAAAACACCGTCGATATGTATGCTGAAACAAAGTCTAAAATGAGCTGGGAAAGAAGTCTATTAAATTGCTAAGTAAATTTTCCAGCCAGTATGTATTGACTTGTAGAGAAAAGTCACAGTCAAGCATTTAAATCGCAAAGGGTAATTCACCAGTTTATGCGAGATAAAAAAATTGCAGAGTGATAAACGTAATTCTTCTTTCCAGACACATGTAAAACGTTGAAGAAAACACATGTATCATCATCCCAATGCAGGAGAAAAATGCATAGACAAATCATTTAAACAACGAGGTTATTAAAACACAATGAACAAAATGCTGACGTCATTAATACGCGTAGGTGATAAAAACGCAGAGACCATAGCAACGCAGAGGTAAAAAAAAACTGCAGATGCAACACAAAATGAATTTCGCTGGCAATGATTTACGTCAAGGTAAATAGTTGTTGTGCATAGTTGTTAACCAAAAACGCAGAGGTTAATTAAAGACCAAAAGTGCAGAGGTTATAGAAAAACACAAGCAATTAAAAGGCTAAAATCACTCATAATAAATGTAAATCACAGTCACCATGTAGATTGCAGTCAATATGTAATTCACAGTCACTAAATGTATATTGCAGTCAAAAGGTAAAGGGAATCGAAGTAAAAAGGAGAATGAAGTCACAGTCAAATGATGACAAAATTGCAGTCGATGTATTAATGAAGCATTGGGATTCACCATTTAAAATCGCAAAAATGATTCCAACAAGGTGTTGTGATTTATTCATAAAATTATAACGATAATCAAAAAAGCGTAGAGACTATTCGGTCAAAGATGAATCAACATAACACAGAGATATCCAAACACAAGAAGGCGCAAAGACAATCAGTTAGCCAAGAATCAGTCAACTGGCGTAGACAGCAGGGAAAACTATCCTTCACTCATAATCCATGCACATAAAAGCAGGGCATTAGGATTTATAGGTCTATTAACACTGAAGTGACGATC
>JASDQU010102433.1:60129-74307 GCA_032191745.1 Picea mariana
AGCGCACAGAACCCAGAAGACTCCAATGCTTTTGGAAGTGGTTGAAGTTCGATGCAGGAGGTAAGTTCGAGACCTCTCTGAAAGGAGCGAGTAGATAAAAGCTCAAGAGGGATAGTCCATCTGTTTCCCGTTGCACAGGACAAAGGTGACGAAGCATAGATCTCTTCATAGAGAAAGAGAATCAGCGATTTGGATGTGTCGAGAAGGCTCGCGAAGTCCTGTAGATCGTCAGATCTGGGAGAAGGAGCGAGGTGGTTAACACCCAGGCGCAGGAAGGACCATTAGCCATTTTCTATCGGCGATCGGAACTGGAGAGAGCAAGGGTCGCATGCATGTCAAAATCACGAACCGCGATTCCCCGATTTTATCGGAGCCGTTGATTAGAATGGAGACAGGTGGCACGAATCCCGTGGATCGGGGATTCAGCATTCGGGGTTTCTAACGGCCAGGGACTTGGTATCATGGATCCGTGATCCCTGAATTTCCGAAGGTTGACGTGGCAGCGTGGGACCCGGGGTCATAGTGGAGTCCTGGTGGCGTTCTCGTGGGACATCGGAGTTCGGTACTCGGGGGTTTGATAGATCAAGGTTCACGCTGTGAGTAGGAGTTCCCCGAGGTTGACCTTTGACCGTCGGGGTTTCGGGGTCTATTTTCCCAGGGACAGCACCGTGCGGCTCGCGATATCGCGAGTTCCGATCCCCCGATACACGAAGGGGTGATTGCCGAGAAGACTGTGGGTAGAACTCCCGAGAGGAGTGGAAGAGCTTGGAATCTTCAGGGCCGAGAGAAAGAGAAGGTCCCGGTGGAAGTGACCGTGCCAGTGAGGGCAGGTTGCATCAACCTATCATTATGTATTGACTTCCAGAGTAAAGTCATGGTCAAGCATTTAAATCACAAAGGGTAATTTTCCAGTTTATGTGAAATAAAAAAATTGAAGAGTAGAGTGATAAACGTAATTCATCTTTCCAGACAAATGTAAAACGTTGAAGGAAACACATGTATCATCATCCCAATGTAGGAGAAAAATGCATAGACAACTCATTAAAATACCGAGGTTATGAAAACATAGTGAACAAAATTCTGAGGTCATTAATAAGCGGAGGTGATAAAAACACATAGACCATAGCAATGCAGAGGCGACACAAATTGAATTTTGTTGGAAACAATTTACATTGAGGTACAAACTTGTTGTGCATGATTCATTGGGTGAAGTAAATAAACCAAAAAACGCAGAGGTTAATTAAAGACCAAAAACACAGGCAATTAAAAGGCTAAAATCACTCATATATAAAAATCCCTGACAATAAATGTAAATAGTAGTCACCATGTAGATTGTAGTCAATATGTAATTCACATTCACTAAATGTAAATTGCAGTCAAAAGGTAAAGGAAATCACAGTAAAAAGGAGAATCAAATCGCAGTCAAATGATGACGAAATCGCAGTTGATGTATTAATGAAGTGATGGGATTCACCATTTAAAATCGAAGAGATCATTCCGGCAAGGTGCTGGGATTTATCAATAAAATCACAATGATAGTCTAGTCCACCCACTTCTCATGTTGCTAAGGTTTCCCGACTGAAAGGAGCCTTCCACTATCTGTTTTCTTTCTTATAAAAGGCTTTGTTTATGCGATAAAGTAATAGACGACGAGCCGTGCATGCCCTGAAGCACGATAGAAAAGGCATGCCCTGGAGTTGGACCGTCTCAAATGCATGTTTTAATGAAGCAACCCCTTTTTTATATAGGGTCGGAGGCATATTGTCCATCCGGAACCGACGAATGAACCACCTTACCAGAAAGCTGGGCAACACCAGTGCCAGTTCCCATTCTAGAACCCCTAGTAACGGATCCGGTTCCATTTGCATTTTCTCTAGAGACATAAATGGTTGACCCGGTTCCAGGAGCAGGAGCAAAGATAGAGACAGTTTACCTCCCATATCAGGAATTAGAACAACCACTAGGAATAGGAATTAAAAGAACCCCACCTACCTGCCTTTCATTTTAGTGTCTGCCTGCCACTATTCACCTTTTTCTAACCACCTTATCTCTTTACCCTACCTTTTACCCCATAAATCCAACCAAGCACAAATATTATTCAATCTGATATGAATCAACATAGCATAGAGATATCCAAACACAAGATGGCGCAAAGACAATCAGTCAGCCAAGAATCAATCAACTGGGGTAGACAACTGGGAAAACTATCCTTCGCTCATCATCCACACACAGAAAATAAGGGAATTAGGATCTATAGGTCTATTAACACTGAATCAGTGACCGTCGATCTGACTCCTGGATGACTTCTCAAGCGTGGACTGATGATCTAGGGATTAAGACGAAAGGTAAAGCACAAAATCTTCAAATATTCAATAAAACAACAAAGCAGTCATAACAATCAAGGATCAATGTCCAAGCTAATCAATCGATGTAGCGAGCATAAGGCAATGATGATTTTAGTTTCTAAAAAAAATGCTAATTAAAACACTTTTCTTCACACCATAAAAGTATAGAAATGGAAGCACAAGATCCATAGTAATCTACCATTCAAAATAAAAGCATGCATACTGTATCCCAAGTTGATCGCTCCAAGTCATTGTCCCGCATGCTCCATCCTGCTCCCTCTTTCCGATCATTGTGACTTCACTGGTACCTCCTAGCCAATGCTAGGGGTACTCTTCTCCCCCCTTATGCCCCCTAGCCGCAAAGGGGCCAATCACACTAACCAAAGAACAACTAGCTCCCAGCTCTCCTCACAAGGCCGAGCTAGCACTCATCTCCGAGATGGGTATCCAAATCCCCAAAAGATAAGTTAGTCAAGTAAAAATTTATGCAGCATAACGTTACACATCAGTAGCCATCCATACTCCTCCTCCTCCCTCTTTATATAGAGTTTCTGAGTGATTTCTTTCCCAAATTCCCATTTAATTTATTTGTCAATAATTTAATTCAAAAATAATATCCCCCATACACATGTCACCCATCCCATTTCCCTCACCCACCTAAAATCATTCCTAGAATCGCTCCTAGGTATCCCCATATTTTCTTACACATTTTAATGACTTACGTTGTTACTAAATTCCTAGTTGAGTTCAAATTAGAAAGTTCTTAATGGAAAGATTCCTTACTAAGTTAGTCATTCTTCTTTTTCCTTATGTTTCCCTTTTTATTTATGTTTCCCCCTTTTTCCCTTAGTTTCCCAATTCTTTTTAAGTTTCCCTCTTTTCCCTTTTTATCTACAACTCAAATAAGCAAGTGTAGAAAATTACCTTTTTTCCCTCTTCCTTTTTAATTAATAAATTTTAATTAGCATAAGTAGAAAAGCAATCAATTCCCTTTTAAAATTTTAATCCCTCAAAGTAATTTGATTTTAATAAATTAATTGAGTTTCTTACCCCCTTCTTGTCACATGTTTAATGATTATTATTATTATTATTTTACCACAAGTATCACTTAGACCTAGATTTTATCTTCCTAGGCTGGCGACATTTTTATTAGGGGAATTGTTTTTAAATATTTATTATCACATCCTTTGCTCTAAGGCCATATAGGTTTATTCACTTACAAGTTAAAAAAATGCGACGTGTCCTTTAGGACACACTAGGTGCTCCAAGGGTGCCACTCACCTCATTCTGTTTTCCTTGTGCCATGTGCCCTTAAGGACACACTACATGCTCTAAGGGTTCCAATCACCTCTTTCTAATTTCCTTGCATGACGTGCCCTTCAAGACGCACTACATGATCCAAGGGTTCCACTCACCTTTATCTATTTTCCTTGTGTGACGTGCGCTTCAGGATGCACTACGTGCTCCAAGGGTGCTACTGATCCAAATTGTTTTTGGCACGAAATGAGAGTGAATATATAACAAAGAAATGCAAAAAGATATCACAGATATTCAATAATATAATAGAAATTTATTAGAGATGCAAGCATAAACATAGATATACAGTAATACATGATTTCTATTAATGAAAGAAATGTATGGAGATTGTAAAAATACAGAGTGAGAGACTTGCTAGAATGGTGGCAACTTATCTCTGAGAAGAGATGTGACGGCTACTCGCATTCACAAGAAGATGATTACAATGAGGCTCTCAAGGCCATTTTACAATAAACAGGAATGCCAAAAATCCTAGACATACAGAAACCTAACCCTAGGAGATGAAGTGCCAAAAGTCATGTGGGCCTCGTTTGGGTAAGTTAGTACATCAACTTCCCGGGGTCGTAACTTTTGCATACGATATTCGTTTTAGGAGTATAGTAGCTCATTGGAAAGGTATCATCAAGGAGATTCATTTCAGGGGATAAAATATGCTTTCGGATATTATTGAAAACCTATATCTCAAAAAACCTTCATTTAGGCCCTCAAAATGGCCCCAGAAGTTAAAACCTGCTAAAAATAGTAAATTGCCAAAATTACCAAAAAGTTATTTTGAGCCAGTTGGAAAAGGTCGGTGGCCACTAATATCCACCTGGATCAGCTAATCGCCTCTTAACTGACTTCGTAGACATCAAAAAACCCTGGATTCAAAACTCCGCAAGGTGATCTTGTGGGAGACTAAGGGCCTCTAAGGAATAAGGCCCCTTCCTTATTGCATGCCCCTTATAATCATCGTGAGCAACTATCGTAGTCTTCCCTCACGACATCGTGGGTCTTCTCGAACTACGAAATTGTTAACCTACAGTTCGAGCCACAACAAGAGTGCTAGTAGCATGCGGCAGGGTTGTTTTCCACACCTCTCCCTCAACATCTGTGGTTATCGTGCGTGACCCCTCTACTCCACATGTGAGTCTGGTTGGCAAGCTATCATTAGTATGTATCATCAACGAATCATGTTAGAAATAAAATCCATAATCATAACATCTAATTAAATGCACACATGTCATATATACAACAATCAAACCCCAATAGTCCACTCCCTAAATTGATCTAGAGTCCAAGGGTTTCATCGATGCCTTTGAATCATCGAGGTCCAAATCCTACACACTCAGAAAAACCGAGTCAATAGCACATGTCTAAGTCAATACAATTTTTTTTTATATAATCATATCCATAATGCCTCATAATCATAATCAATGACCAATAGTATAATAATTTTGATCACTTTCAAGCAAGTGTCCTCAAAGAATAAGTTTGCACAGTGTGCGTAAGAGAAGGATGTTAGATACACCCCCTCTTGGTCTAAATTTTTTCCTAAAGTTTCACAGTATAAAAGTTTCGAAATAATGTGTATCACAATATCATAAGTCTCTCTATGAAACAAAAAAATAAACTGTCGGCGCATATCATATTCATCCTCCCAGGTCTCTGAGTGTGGACCATAGTTGTCCCACTTGACCTTGACCTGATCTAACGTTCGACGACGCAGCTTTCAAATGCGATGATCCAAGATGAGGATCAGCTTAGCTATGAGCGCACCCTCATGTGACACCCACAAGGTGATCAAGTCAAAACATGAGTAGGATTACTAATGATAATGTCTCAAACAAAGACATGTAAGACATCGTGCATACGCCTCAAAGAATCAGGAAATGCTAGTCAATAGGCCACGGGCCTCTCCTTTCTATAATCTCGTAGGATTCCATGAAACTAGGAGATAGTTTATCCCCTTTTCCAAACTTGATCGAGCTCAAATGCGGTTTAATCCAAAAGAACACTCGATCACCACATCGTAACTAAGGTCGACATGATGTGCATCAACATAACTCTTCTGTCGATCCTACGCTTCCTTGATCCTTTGTCTTATGGTTTGATTTTAATATTCCATTTCTTGGATTTCTTCCAGTCCCACTATAAACCTATCCCCAAGCCGATCCCAACTCAAAGGCATCCGACACGATCACCCATAAAGAAACTCGTAGGGAACCATCTTAATGGTGCTTTGGTAACTATTTTTATATGCGAATTCTACCAGTGGAAAGAATTATTCCCAATGCTTCTGATGGTCCATCTCGTACATGTGCAACATATATAAAATCCATAATCATAACATCTAATTAGATGCACATATGTCATATATACAACAATCAAACCCCAATAGTCCACTCCCTGATTCGATCTAGAATCCAATGGTTTCATCGATGCCTTTGCATCATCGAGTTCCAAATCCTACACACTCAGGACAACCGAGTCAATAGCACATGTCTAAGTCAATAAAAAAAAAATAACATTTAATCATATCCATAATGCCTCATAATCATAATCAATGACCAATAGTATAATAATTTGGATCACTTTCAGGCAAGTGTCCTCAAAGAATAAGTTTGCACAGCGTGCATAAGAGAAGGATGTTAGATACACCCCGTCTTGGTCTAAATTTTTTCCTGAAGTTTCACAGTATAAAAGTTCTGAAATAATGTGTATCACAATATCATAAGTCTCTCTATGAAACAAAAAAATAAACTACCGGCATATATCATATTCGTCCTCCGAGGTCTCCGAGTGTGGACTATAGTTGTCCCACTTGACCTTGACCTGATCTAATGTTCGACGCCACAGCTTTCAAATGCGATGATCCAGGATGAGGATTAGCTCAGCCATGAGCGCACCCTCATGCGACACCCACAAGGTGATCAAGTCAAAACATGTGTAGGATTACTAATCATAATGCCTCAAACAAAGACATGAAATACATTGTGCATACACCTCAAAGAATCAGAAAATGCTAGTCAATAGGCCATGGGCCTCTCCTTTCCATAATCTCGTAGGATTCCATGAACCTAGGAGATAGTTTATCCCCTTTTCCAAACTTGATCGAGCTCGAATGTGGTTTAATCCACAAGAACACTCGATCGCCACATCGTAACTAAGGTCGACATGATGCGCATTGACATAACTCTTCTATCAATCCTGCGCTTCCTTGATCCTTTGTCTTATGGTTTGATTTTAATCTTCCATTTCTTGGATTTCCTCCAGTCCCACTATAAACCTATCCCCAAGCCGATCCCAACTCAAAGGCATCTGACAAGATCACCCATAAAGAAACTCATAGGGCGCCATCTTAATGGTGCTTTGGTAACTATTTTTATATGTGAATTCTACCAGTGGCAAGAATTATTCCCAATGCTTATGATGGTCCATCACGTACATGTGCAACATATATTCCAATATTTGGTTTGTTCTTTCGGTCTACCCGTCTGTCTCTGAGTGATACACAATACTAAAGTTAAGTTGGGTTCCTAAGACCTCTTGGAAACTAGTCCAAAATCGTCCAGGAAACATCGATCCTTGATCAGATATAATCCTCTTAGGCACGCCATGCAACCTCACAATATCACTGATAAAAACTCTAGCTATGTTAGGTTCCTGATACATCATGTGCACATGAATAAAATGATCACTCTTCATCAGATCGTCGACTACCACAAAATCGAGTCATGTCTCCTTGTTGTCAGTGGCAATCCAACAATGAAATCCATCGAAAGGACCTCCTATTTCGATTTCGGAATAACGTGTGGCTGTAGTAATCTTGTTGGATGTCTATGCTCAACCTTTACCTGCTAACATTCTAGACATCTGGCCACATAGTTGACTATGTCTGCCTTCATTCCCTTTCAGAAGAATAAGGGTTTAAGGTTTTCCCTCATCTTTGTGACTCCTGGGTGAGCCAAGTACACTGCTCAGTGAGCCTCTTTTAGGTTAAAACTCCTCAACTCATTGTTTGGTGGTACGTAAATTCGATTTTTAAATCTCAACAATCCATCGTCATCCAATGTAAATCCTTCAAATCATGGTACCATCATGGTTTTGTCTGTTAAAATCCTTGGCCTCTTTGTACCAGTCCTCATCGCACTGTAAAGTTAGGATATTTTCATGTAGATTCTTCAAAGAGGCATCACTGAAACTATGCAAGGTGTTTGAATCAATGCATCTGACACTCGTTTCACTGTTCCTTTTATGTAAGAAATCTCTAAATCGTATTTGCTAAGCAATTCCGACCAATGTTGTTGTCGCACGTTCAGGTCACTTTACATAAAGATGTGTTGTAGTCCACAGTGGTCCATCTTTAGTTGAAATTTTCAACCAACAAGGTAGTGTCTCCAAATCTTCAAGGCATAAAGAATTGCTAACAACTCCAAATCATGTGTCACATAGTCCTCCTCATGCCTTCTCAACTTCCTTGAAATGTAAGCAATCACCTGATCGTCTTGCATCAAGACTCCGACAAAGCCTTCCTTGGATGCATCAGTGCACACCAAGAAGTCTGTGTCCATGTCAGGGACCTTTAGTATCGGTGTTGTCTTCAAAATATCCTTGAGCCTCCGTGCATTTCTTGGTCCAAAAAATATTCTTGTTCTTCTTCTGCAATTCTGTGATCAGATTTTCTATCTTCGAAAATCCCTTGACGAATCATCGATAATATCCTACTAAATCCATGAAGCTACGCACTTTTGGACATTCATCGACGTAGGCCTTTCCATAATAGCCTTGACCTTTTTTGGATCCACGATGATACCTTCACCGGAGATGACATTCCCTAAGTAGTGAATATTTGATTAATAAAACGAGCATTTGGACAAATTCCCATACAATTTATGCTCTTGTAGACACTATAGTACCAAGCACGAGTGCTTGTCATGCTCCTCCATCGTTCAAGAGTAAATCAAAATATCATCAATGAATACTTGGATGAACTTGTCCAAGTACTCGTGGAACACCCCGTTCATTAAACTCATAAATACCCTTGGGGCGTTTGTCAGTCCAAACGGTAAAATAGTAAACTCATAATGTCCCAAACTCATCTTATAAGAGCTCTTAGGGACATCATCCTCCTTGATCCACAACTGGTGATACCCTGATTTCAAATAGATCATTGAAAACACTGTCACACCCTTCATATGATCGAATAGATAATCAATTCTCGACAATAGATATTGATTCTTGATCGTTGCCTTGTTCAATTGATGACAGTCGATGCAGAGTCTCCACGACCCATCCTTCCTTCGTATGAAAATAATAGGCACACTCCATGGTGATACACTCAGATGTATAAGTCCCAGGTCCAACAACTCCTTCAGTTGCAATCTCAATTCTTGTAACTCCGAGGTTGACATACAATAAGGCGTTCTCGCTATTGGTTCAATCCCTGGTTTTGGGTCTATGGTAAACTCCAATTCCATCTCTGGTGACATCCCAAGTAAATCCTTTGGGAAGACGTCCACAAACTCTCTCACCACAAGAAGGTGTTCTAGACCTTCCGCTACTCCCTTATCGTTTAACACAAGGATCACATAAAGCTTACATCCCTTGTGCATGCTCTTCTGTAATTGCAAGGAAGAGATAAACCTCAGGGAAACTCCCTGGTTCTGACCTACAATCAGTCATCTATGTCCCTCATCATCGACCAAGCTCAACTATTTCGTCTTACAGTTGAGTATCGCCTCATATGATTCCAACTAGCCCATACCGATCACGACACCATAATATCCTAATATCGTGACATACAGGTTGGCCCTGGTGACAAACTCTTCCAGGTTGAGGGTACAACCGGTAACCTTTCCTCCAACCTTCTGTTTTTCTCCCGAAGCCATATCCACAAAGCTAAACTCATCCCATTCGATTTCCTTTACCTTAATCCTTTTTAGCACTACTCCATAAATGAAACTCTTGGTAAGGATCTATCAAATACTAAGGGTTTGGTCAGCGACATCACCTGACATCTCGAACACAGTCGACTAGTGCTCTTCTTGGCAGTTATTCACCGCTACATGAATCCGATGGGCCTTGCCCAAAACTCCCATAGTAGTGGGTCCAGCTGATCTAGATGCTCCAGCCCTTTCCTCTGGGTAGTAATGATGGTAGTGTGGCTCCCACAATCCAACACACTTTCTTCGGTCCAATATTCCTTGTACCTAAAGTAGAAGTTGAATTCTAACAATAAGGAGAAAATTGAGCTTCTCGACCCTAATTTTCTGGGTAATTTGATGCAGAGCATACTGAAGAAACTCCAAAAAGGGTCTCATACTCCAACATCGTGCGACTACCTTGTCGTAAGGCATCAAACTCGTTGAGATGACGCTCAATTAATTCCTCAGAAATATACCTCTCTTGGAACCGTTCCTCGAATAGTTCCCATGACATGTCATCGATGACCATGTTCAAATGTGGCAAGAGCATCTTCTGCCATAAAATAGTACGCCCCCTTCCGTTGAAATACCACCATGCAGACGTTCATGTTGGAGGTCGTAATCGTGAAGTGTGAAGCACAATGCCTTTCTCTACAACCATGCCTCAATGGCACAATTGTCTGCAACACTCGTGGACTCAAGAAATCAACTCTCTCGAGTTCTTAGTGGATGTTAACGATACTCACTAGGGCATGTTGTGGACCCTCAGGGGTACAGGTGCCCTAGCCTCAATACAGTACTGATGGTGAATCAAGGCCCTTTGAAATTACCTAGAAGGGCCTTGTTATACCATCATCATCCCTTAGAACAAGCGAATCCATCCCAAGGACTTGTTATTCTCCTTTGGGGTTTGACTCCGAGGGTGCGAGAACTTATGAAGGCGTCACACCTCCTTCCATGACACCACGTTGCGAACCTCCATGGCATCCTGTAAATGCGATCACCACATGGACACGTCAAGGTTTTAATTAACACAAGGGTTAATACTCACGGGTTTACTGTAGTGTAAATCCCGACGATCCACAGTCGCAGGGTTGAACTTGCTCTGATACCATATGTAACAACCCTAGCTCGTTACGATTCAGAAAAGTGTTTTTTTTTTGTTTTTAGGCAGGAAGGCAACGAAGAAAACAATTGAACCACACAAGATGATGACGAACACATGCATATCAAGAAACAACAACAACAATGACTCAGACACTAGCACATTAGGCAACTAGATGAAACATACATGATCTAAACAATGACTACCTACCCGATATAAATAATACAATGCTTACAAGCTAAGGGAAAACATCATTATGATGGACAACATCCATATCGGGAAGCACAAATTCATCCAGGTTATCATTGACTCTATCTATCAGGGCGTGCAATGATCCCCTCATCAGAAATCATGTGGTAACAAGGAGATAGGCGTGACAGTAATTCTGGCACAAAATACACATCTAGACAAGCAACCCAAGAAGGATCCCAATCATTAGGAGACAGAACTAACTATCAACATACAAGAAGACTGTTCCCTTGGCACCCGATTGGAAATTCAACACGGCATAAGGAAAACCCGGCTACCAACACAAACAAACATCACAATAAATCCTTAGCGCAAGAATTCTATTGCAAACGTAACAATTGAAGGGCACGATTATCCATCGATGAGGTGATCCCTCGAGAATCCAGTTATTGCATTCAATGCAAACCGCTTCCCTCAAATAGAGTAAAAATAAATTGACCTTTAACTGACTATAGGACATCCTATCCAGGGAGCTACCCATAAGAAAAATCCTTTAACATGCAACAATTCATCAAATAATGCCACCCTTGAAATGAAAACATCTACTTAAATAAAACAACCCTTAATAAAAGTAACCACAACTTTCAACCCCAAGTGAAGGACATATACGGGTTGTATATAAATAATTAAATATGTAATCTCATAAATTCCAATAGTCAAATTAATATGTAATTTAGTGTAATCTGCATGCCTTCTATAGTTAATTAAATAAGTGATGTGTAGGCACTTGCGGTATTTAATATTGAGAGGGAAAATTCTAAAACTAAATAAGTAAACCATTTAATGTTTTTTTTTAAACCTTCACCTCCAAAATACTTCGTACAAGTAAATTGTTATAGAAATTTTCTACCCAATAATCCAGACTTGAATGTTACAGACGAAGGACTTAGCACTATGTTGATTGAGGTACATCCAGACATTCTTAAATCAAGACGGAGGTATGTCCTATTAAATGATAACTCCATAATTAATAAAAGTGGGATTTCTGTCTAAGTATTAAACTTGTTGAGGTGTAAAATAACAATAAGGATAAGACTATAGTTACTGGGCGAAAAGCAATATCGTTTATTGACAACCATAGATAAAATAGAAACAATATAGTTGCTGTCAGATAAATGTTGTGCAAATGCTATTGTCATCTATTAAGCATGAAATAACTAGCATATATATGATAACTCTAATAAAAATTAACTACTAATATGAAATGCAGCCATTCCATTCCATGAAAACGCAGACATTCCATTCCATGAAAACGCAGACATATATAACGATATCACCCATGATTCAATATGTTATCCCTTGATGTCATTGTATAATATAACTTCGCTGCATAGTAACACTATAGTTGGTCGGTCATTCCATGGCACACTCGCTGTCAAGAGCTATATGAATTCACTGTACATTAACACTATAAATTGACTGGAAGGTAATCGCTATAATTTAACTATAATTTCACTGTCCACAAATGTTATCATAAAATCAATTGATACATAATCTAGAGTTGTCACTATATTAAAACACATTCCAAAATGTAAGCAGAAAACTCCACTGATATGTATGCTGAAATGAAGTCTAAAATGAGTTGGGAAAGAAGTCTATTAAATTCATGAGTAAATTCACCAGTCAATATGTATTCACTTGGAGAGTAAAGTCACGGTCAAGCATTTAAATCGCAAAGGGTAATTCGCCAGTTTATGTGAAATAAAAAAATTTCAGAGTAGAGTGATAAACGTAATTCTTCTTTCCAGACACATGTAAAATGCTGAAGAAAACACATGTATCATCATCCCAACGTAGGAGAAAAATTCATAGACAACTCATTAAAAAAATGAGGTTATTAAAACATAGTGAACAAAACAATGAGGTCATTAATACACAGAGGTGATAAAAACACAGAGACCATAGCAACGCAGAGGTAAAAAAAAAATGCAGAGGCAACACAAAATGAATTCTGTTGGCAAGGATTTACGTCGAGGTAGAGAGTTGTTCTACATGATTCGCTGGTCGAGGTAAATAAACCAAAAATGCAGAGGTTAATTAAAGACCAAAAACGCAGAGGTAATATAAAAACGCAAGCAATTAAAAGGCTAAAATCGCTGATGTATAAAAATTGTTGACAATAAATGTAAATCGTAGTCACCATGTAGATTGCAGTCAATATGTAATTCACAGTCTCTAAATGTATATTGCAGTAAAAAAGTAAAGGAAATTGTAGTAAAAAGGAGAATGAAATCATAGCCAAAGGATGACGAAATTGCAGTCGATGTATTAATGAATCACTGGGATTCACCATTTAAAACTGCAGAGATGATTCCAACAAGGTGTTGTGATTTATCAATAAAATCGCAACGATAATCAACAAAGCACAGAGACTATTCGGTCAGAGATGAATCAACATAACACAGATATATCCAAACACAATAAGGTGCAAATAAAATTAGTTATCCAAGAATCCATCAATTGACGTAGACAACTGGGAAAACTATCCTTCGCTCATCATCCAAGCACAAAAAAAAGGGAATTAGGATTTATAGGTCTATTAACACCGAAGTGACGACCGTTGATCCAGCTGATGGCTGACTTCTCAGGCATGGACATATGATCTAGGGATTAGGATGAAAGGTAAATCACAAACTCTTCAAATATTCAATAAAACAACAGAGAAGTCATGGAAATCAAGAATTGGCGGCCAAGGTGATCAATCGATGCAACGAGTGTAAGGAAATGATGATTTTAGGTTCTAAAAAAAATTCTAATTAAAACACTTTTCTTCACACCATAAAAGTACATAAATGGAAGCGCAATATCCATAGTAATTTACCATTCAAAATAAAAGCATGCGTACCATAGCCCAAGTCCACCACTCCAAGTTGTTGTCTCGCGCACTCCATTCCACTACCGCTTGCCAACTGTTATGACTTCACTGGTACCTCCCAGCCAATGCTAGGGGTAATATTCTTCCCCCTTAGACCCCCAAGCCACAAAGGGGCCACACATACTAACCAAAGAACAACTGGCTCCCAACTCACCTCGCAAGGCCGAGCTACCACTCATCTCTGAGTTGGGTATCCCAACTGCCATAGGATAAGTCAGTCAAGTAAAAAATTTTGCAGCATAAAGTTACACATCCAACAACCATCCATACTCCTCCTCCTTCCTCCTTTATATAGAGTTTCTAAGTGATTTTTTTCCCAAATTCCCATTTAATTTCTTTTTCAATAATTTAATTCGGAAATAACCTCCCCCATACACATGT
>JASDQU010102433.1:103020-132749 GCA_032191745.1 Picea mariana
AGACTAGAAGGAAGCACATGATAAAGGAACGAAGTTTCACTATGCTTGGTTGTCGATTTTGATTGCATTAGTTGCATGGAGGGATCCTGAAGAAACCCAGTTTTTGGAATGTATGAAACAATTGTTTGTGGCAACAAGATGTGTTTCATTGTGGCATAGTTCAAACAAGAATAGGAAAATGGATAACAACATCACCTTCTACATATATCAAGAGACAATCTAGAAATAAATTGAAGAAGCACTGTGCATTATACCCTTGATATTTAAAGTGTATAAAGAAATTGTATGATTCAAGGCAGGGTAACCCCATATGTACATGCAATCTAAGAGGGATGTAGATTAGCAATGGTTTCTGACTAGATATAGACTGGCAAAACAAGATGTCAATCATATTTTCAATGAAGGGGAAGTAGAGTGGAAAACACCAATGAAATAAATAACATAGAAGGAGACAAAACAACCAGAGAAGGATCAAGAAGAAGAACTAGAACATAAAGAACAAGGGAATGGTGTAGGTGACACTGAAACAACACCGCACACTGAATAGAAGAGAAAGGATCACCCTAAGAAGTAATCAATGCATAATCACAAGAAGAGGAAATAATCAAAGAAAGTAGCTACCTAGGCTCTAACTGAGGATGAATGGAGAATATTGGAAATCAAGTAAAATAAGTAATTGAAGAAGCATTTATGTGAGATGCGCAGAAATAGGAGGAAATGCACATCAATGTGCAAGTGAAGATAGCTACACTACACCATATTTTGGAGTCAACTAGGATAGTTGTTATAACACTAATTTTCACCATACATGCTTACCTGGCATCAGGCCATCTTAGATTCCTTATTTTTCAAAACACTGTTGAACAACACTTCTTAAAAACCTCTTTTATAAAAACCCACGTGCCCTACTCCATTACCGCACGCGTGTACATGCTAGCTGACCCAAGACAACCCACGTGTACCTACAAAAGAACAGAAAAAGGAAAGTTGCTGACGGAACACACAGATTTGGGTAAGTTAACTAAAACTTTTGGCCATGCATGGCCGATCATTTGACCAAATACCTAGCTCCTTCTAGCCTATAAAAGAAGGGCAGGGGTCCCATTTGAAGGAGGAGAATCATAGTAAAGAAACTATACCCGATTAAGTATTCCATTTGTCCCAACCTTTATCCATCCTTGTGCAAAGAGAAGTATAGAGAAAATCAGTTGGAAGACAGGGGAAGAAGAGCCCAGGACCAGGATCGAGGAGTAGTAGCCGACTTTGTCATTGTAAGGTATCATTGTGAAGTTAATAAAATAATTTATTTTCATGTCCTGTCATATGAGATTGTCATTATTGGAATATTGATTGTATGATTGATTAAATCTCTAACCCATTAGTTTATAGATCAAATGCATGTGGAGTTCTTTGTTTGTCTTTAGTGAATGCAGGTCAGCATTAGGAGGAGAGTTGCAGTCAAAGAACAACCAAGCGTGAAAAGGGATCATCATCAAACATGAAAAATAAGGTATGCCAACTTAATCTCTTGAGCCTTGTATTTACATATGAGTAATGGGGGTTTAGGCACAGGATGATGGTAAAAAGTAAGAATATTTAGGTCATTTATGCATGCATGATAAAATCCTTAGTGCTAGTCCATAAGAGGGATTTCCCACCCACAACAGAATTGGTGACCATACTAGGAAACTCTAGGGTTTCTAGGAATATTTTTTCTTGGGTATTTTTAAGAATTGGTTTCATTTCTTGTTTTCTAAGTTTCTGCAAAAGTCTGAGCTAACAAAGATTCTGGTCTTCCATACCAGTTATCTCTGTTTCTTTTCTTGAATGCCTTTTTTTTTCCATATCCATAGAGGTACATGCGGTCTGTATAAGGTCTGCACATGTCTACCCGCGCACTACCTTCCCACAGACCACATGTACACGCTAGCTGAGGAAGTGTCAGTCTTGTGTATGATTCCAGAAATTTTTTTTTAGAGAGGCAGTCATCCTCTCCCTTGTCATAAATAATCCTTCTTAGGGGTTTTCTTGAACTCATTCTAGTCTTTGTTGTTTGCAGTCTATAGCTTAGGTTTCACCTCAGATTGGTTTGTTCTATGAAGTTTTCCTTGAATTGTTTTCTTTTTGTTTCTTTTGTCAAAGTAAGTTTTTGAGTCTTCAAGGGACTCTGGTTCTCAATACTAGTAGTCTCTGCTAGGTTTGATTTCTTGTTTTTTTCATTTTTTTGAAGAGTTGCAGAGGTACATGTGGCTTGTATAAGGCCTGCATGCATGTACATGCGCTCTGACCTTACACATCTCACGTGCACATGCTGGCTGTTGAACTATCAACAGCGTGCCTGTTGAGAAAATTTTTGTTTAAGGAGAGGAAGTCATCCTCTTCCTTATCAAGAGTTATAATTCTCAGGAATTTCCTTGATTTAATCTTGGTCTCTGTCATAGCATTTTTAGCCTAGGTTGGATTCTAGCATAGCTTTCTTTTTCATTGAAATATTTCTTGTGTTTCCTAGATTTTTTAACTTATTTTTAGCTTGAAATTTTAAGAAAATGAGTTGCATTCATCAGTTGTGGGGGGGGCATGAATCATGCATTCATTAGTTTCTTTTAGAATCTTTTGTTATTTATTCTTTGATTGGAAGAAAATATAAAAAAAATAAAATTAGTTTGTTAGATCTCTTTCTTTCCTGGCATTTTCTTTGCATTGTTATTTGAAAAAGAAAAGAAATTAGCATAGTGTTGTGTTTTCTTCTCATCTTAAAAGCATTTCAAAAAAAAATAAAAGAAATATAATCATTCTTTGCCAGTGTTCATATAAGTTTCATCATTTTTCGCAAGAGTCTTAACACCATCAGTTGCACTACCATACCCTTTTGAGTAAATCAAGCCAGTAAAAAGAACGCTAATTAAAATTTACTAGACTTTATCTTTGTAGGGTCCATCAACTAGATTAGCCTAGAGCCTTGATTTAGGTTAGAGAGGAAACTCTTCAAGGCTATAAAAAAAACATATGAGTCTGTTCTAAGGAGTGCAGAAGTTCAGTAACATGGAAATGATCTGTGACCCCCCTCTAACACAAGGGCTAAACACAAAGTCGTGTGCGGAAATGTAGCAGAGATAACCCCTCCAAAGCTAGACCAAGTGTAGTGGGGAATGCATATAAAGAACTTGTCTTGGGATTCCTTTGATCTCATTTGCCACAGAGCTTTGTGGGTCTCGAATCCGTTTGAGGTCCTCAATCATCTTTCGAAACACTTGCTTTCGATACCCTTGATAGGTTTAGGGCTTGATACCTTGCTCATTGTGGTCCACCCAACTGTCAATTGTACCCACCTGGTAATTGTTCACGAGCTGGAAACCTAGTTTCCTTTATTTTAGGGACTTACACAGGTGACTGTGGGGGTATACCATAGTACCTAGGGTAGACATCGAGCCACGCTTTGCAGATTATACCCGGAGGGTGATTTTGTATTCGAGTTGCACTTGCATCGGTAAGTTGCTCTAGTGTTGGTTGGTGTAACTGTTCTTCCAACTAGTTAGTTGTTTTCTTGATTTTCCTTTAGGAAATTTTAGCGTGTGCTCTATGCTCCCTAGTTTTCCATAGTGAGTTAGTCAGTTGTGGATTTGGATCTCTAAACTAGGGTGGTAGACTGCCCACTCTGCTGGTTGAGAGGACTTATCAGTCTTCCACTTAGAAACATGGAGCCGCCTCTTTATAGGTGTTATTTTGATAACACTGGTTCGCCAGAGTCAGTGTGTGAGACTTTTACGGACTTGAACGATCCCGAAAAGGGAGAACCTATGCATAAGATCTTCATGGCTAAAGTTCCTGATGATACCAACCAAGGAGCCCCTTCACAAGGGGATTCTCGTGCTTTCCCCTTCTTCAGAAACGTTGGTGTCCCTTTGATGGCCACTTTGTACATTCCTGGGTTGAATGTGGGATTACCGATTTGGTTGGGTACCATTCCAAATGTCCCAAATTCTCTTGAAACTTCTCAGTTAATCACTTTATGTCATGGGCACCATGTTGATGTTTCTTTGTTAGCAAAGTCTTCTCCTACTCCTTGTCCTGCCTCTGGTGAAAGTACAGTTACTAGTGACCGGAAGTCTAAACGAAATAGAAAGAGGAAGAATAGGAAGAAGAAATCACCAACCTCTGCGAGGCATGTTGGAGATAGGTTGACAACCTATGCAAGTCATGTTGAAGACTAGCACCCAACCTCTGCAAGTTATGCTGGGGGAACACACCCACCCTCTGTAAGTCATGCTGGGGGAAAGAGTCCAGTCACTGCTAGTCATACTGGTAATAGGTCTGTAGCCTCTGCAAGTCAAGTTATCGACCCATCACTAGCCTCTGCAAGTCATGTTGGAGATGTGAAACTAGCCACTTCTAGTCATGTTGGGGGCATTGATCCTGTTGAGAAACCTATATGGATAGGATGTAAGCCTAAGTTCCCTTGTAAGCTATGCAAGGGAGATCACCTTACTCATTTGTGCCCTGGCATTCCAGAGGTACAAAGATTGTGGTCCCTATCTGCAAGCTCTTCTGATTCTGAGTCTTCTGAGGTTTTCTCTTATCCTATTCAACCATTGGTTGATAAAGTGATCATGTCGATGCAGTCATTGATTGATCCCACTCCTCTTTTGAGGGGTGAGGTGCCTTTAGACCTTGTAGTCTCTTAGCCTATTCAACCATTGGTTGAGAAAGTGATCATGTTGATGCAGTCATCGTCTGATCCCACTCTTGTTTTGAGGGGTGAGGTTCCTTTAGACCTTGTAGTCTCTCAGCCTATTCAGCCATTGGTTGAGAAAGGGTCACGTTGATGCAATCATCGGCTGATTCCACTCCTCCTTTTGGGGGGTGAGGTTCCTTTAGACCTTTTGGTCTCTCAGCCTATTCAACCATTGGTTGAGAAAGGGGTCACGCTGATGCAGTCATCGAATGATCCCACTCCTCTTTTGGGGGGTGAGGTTCCTTTAGACCATGTAGTCTCACATCCTATTCAACCATTGGTTGCGAAAGTGGTCATGTCGATGTAGTCATCGGATGATCCTACTCTTCTTTTGGGGAGTGACGTGTCTACCAACTATGTTTTTATCATTTCCAGTTCAGTATTTTCAGAACAAGGGGGCATTCCACTCATTCCAGGCACACCCCCTCCATGCCCTAGGATGGTTTCCTTTGATTGGAATGACCTTGTTGATCCTCGTCTTCCTTCCTCTGCACCCTTTCAAATAAGGGTTGAAGTTAATTCAACAAACATTTATATATGTATCGTGGATGAAGGATCCTATGCAAGTATTTTATCCTCCTCGGTTTGGAAGGTCTTGGGTTCTCCCAAGCTTGTGTCTGCTTCACATGAGTTGTTGGATTTTGATAGATGTCCTAGTGAATGTTTGGGATTCTTCCTCAGTTGCCTATCTCATTAGGAGGGAAGATTGTCCGTGTCGATGTTATAGTGGTGCAAGGCCTGTTAGATTTCAATATGCTTCTCAGGCGTGATTATGTATATGCTATGAACGTTGTGGTATCTACGCTCTTTCAGGTGATGCATTTCCATCACAATGGAAGCATTGTCACTATTGACCAACTGGCATCTGATAATCACCATCCTAATTCAATGTTAGTTTAGGCTGCCCCTTTATATGTTTCTAGTGTTTGTGTAGACTCCACCCCGCCACGGGTTAATTATGTGGTGTCTTATCCTCGATGTTCAATTGCTTCTGAGAAGGAATCTGTGCATTCATGTTTTCCTTCTCGAGACTTGGAATCAATAGTTGATCCATTGGTGTATCCAATGGGGGCATGAGAGCCCTTGCTTCCCCCTCTTGGTCCAAGTGGGCTTGAGTATCCTTCTGAGTCCGATATCATTGTTAGTAGATCCTCAATCCCTCATGATMATGATTCTTCGCTGATAGACTCTRCCAGTCCTGGTCAGAACCTCCATCGTCATATGGAGTATGGTTAGTTTACTTCACCCTTTGGGACTGTCGACCCTCGTTTGTGTGATTTCTCATATTTTGAATTTCCTTCAGATGAGGCTATCCTTGAAGCCATGACTATGGTTTCTATACCGTAGGAGGACTTACACTGTGGTTTTTGTTTTCTTCCCTTTTGGGAGACTTTCCAGGGTGACTATCAAAGAGACTCTTGGTCTGAGCCTAGCAGCGGGCTCTACCTGAACCTGTTTCATACATGAGTCATAGTCCCCACGGGTCTTGTTTTAAGCCTTTTTCATACCCTCTAAACATGAAAAGATTGCCGAGCGATTTTGTGGCCTTTCATGCTCATTAAACTGAAATTTGAAGTCAAGTCTATCTGGCAATAGTTTACCCCTTTTTCAGTCTGGATGGTCAACTGTTTGAACAAAGGTATACTCTAGGAGCCTCAGTTCTCTAGAAGAGTACCCTCAAATATAATTTTACCCCTTTTTCGGGCCCGAGGGACTAAATTTACAAAAAAGGAACCCCCACGGAGTCCATAGTTAAGATCTTTTCAGACTCCCTAAAATTGAAAAGATCACCGAGTGAACTTATTCTTTCACACTCGTTAAAATGGTCCAGAAGAACATTCTTGACGGAGTCCATAGTTAATCTTTTTTCAGACTTCTTAAAAATGAAAAAATTGCCGAGTGATCTTGTATTTATCACACTTGTTAAAATGGTTTTGAATAGATGTCTTTTTGGTGCTAATTTACCCCTTTTTCGAACCAACTAGACTACTTTAAAAAAAGGTACCCCATCGGAGTCTCCTTTTACGTTGTTTCAAACTCTCTAAATATGAAAAACCGATGAGCTTACCTTCTCTGGGCTCGTAAAGCTTACATCGAAGGACGTTACCATTGTGTGTATTATTAATCGCATTTGAATATCTGGATCTCTGGTCTAATGTCGACTCCATGTTGCTCTCAACTAAACCATCTGAAGCATGCCTTTTACGCAAGCCCTGTAGCACTTTGCCTCTACGTCCTGACACCTTTGGTCCTAAGAGCGATTTTTCCCGAGTGTCCTTACTTTGAACATTAGTCTTGTCCTTGCACCTCGAATTTGTATGTTGGCAACACTCATCCCTCCTTTGTAACGTAGCATTCTTTTATTCCTTTTTCAAAATTATTGAAAAAGACAAAAAAATCAAATATACCCCAAAAAGAGGAAGGGAAAAGTATTTCTTTGTATTGGCAGTACAATGAGTCGCCCTTGGATAAATAAAAGCTGTCCATTTGTTCGTCAAACCCTAGGATTTAATATGACCTTAGGAAGTTTCTCCCACTACATTGAGCTGTGTCCTCCTCCATTTGGTTATTCTTCCAAACATATGGAGAGTTTGCGTTGCCTCTTGCCTCGTAAACTTATGTTAATGCCATGCTGCCTGAGTATCATCACTTGTCGTGTTATTTTCCAGGGGAAGTTTTTAACAAGCCTAAGTTGTCCCCTCTGCAATTTATCTCTTTCCCTCATGCCCGACCATCCCGAAAGTCCAATCAAGTCTTTGCTCGAAATCAATGAAGCCTTCAGTTTGATCATCAAGATTCTCTAGTCCATGACCGATGATCCATCGAAGGCCTCTGGGTAGTGAAGTTGTACACTCATATTACACTCCTACCTGAGTTTTGAAGATTTTGAAGTTTTTTCTCGAGCTCTGAAGACCTCATCTCCAGCCATCAGGCCTTATCAACTTCTAGAAGATGGATACTCTGCATGTACATATTTTTGATTTCGAGATGTAGCTCCGTTGTGTATTGCTCGCAGCTACACTTTATATAGTTATATGGCATGGATCTACAGTGTATTTGATTGGTAGCCATGATTTTATTTTATCCTGAGCATGGGTATGCCTACCTCGATGAGACAATTATTATTTTGCAGATGACACCTCTCGATTTCTGGTCCCTGGGCTCACTTGTTTTGAACATCGGTGAAGATTGTTAATGTATTTCGGCCATCAGATTCTCTTATGACCTCACACATTAGGGGGCATCTGTTATAACCCTAATTTGCACCAGACATTCTTACCTGGCATCAGGCCATCTCAAATTTCTTCTTTTCCAAAACACTGCTGAACAACTCTTCTTAAAAACCCCTTTTATAAAAACCCACATTCCCTACTCCATTATTGCATGCATGTACACGGTAGCTAACCCAAGACAACCTGCGTGTACCTACAAAAGCATGAAAAAAGGAAAGTTTTTGACGAAACGCACAACTTTGGGTAAGTTAACTAAGCCTTTCGACCATGCATGGTCGGTCATTCAACCAAATACCTAGCTTCTTCTAGCCTACAAAAGAAGGGGTAGGGGTCCCATTTGAAGGAGGAGAATCATAGTAAAAAAACTATACCTGATTAAGCATTCCCTTTGTCCCAAACTTTAGTCATCCTTATGCAAATGGAAGTATAGAGAAAAGCAGTTGGAAGACAGTGGAAGAAGAGCCCAGGACTAGGATCAAGGAGCAGTAGCTGACTTTATCATTGTAAGGTATCATTGTGAAGTTAACAAAAGAATTTATTTTTCTGTCTTGCCATATGAGATTGTCATTATTGGAATATTGATTGTATAATTGATTAAATCTCTAACCTGTTAGTTGATAGATCAAATGCATGTGGAGTTCTTTGTTTGTCTTTAGTGAATGTAGGTCAACAATGGGAGGAGAGTTGCAGTTAAAGAACGACCAAATGTGAAAAGGGATCGACATCAAACATGAAAAATAAGGTATGCCAAGTTAATCTCTTGAGCCTTGTATTTACATATGAGTAATGGGGGTTTAGGCACAGGATGATGGTAAAAAGTAAGAATCTTTAGGTCATTTCGGCATTCATGATAAAACCCTTAGTGCTAGTCCATAGGAGGGATTTCCCACCCACAACAATAGCACCAATCCTAACAAAATAAAGAAGAACAAATGTAGATAACAACAAAGAAAATAGATTCACGAAAAACAACATCACAACTAACATCAACATCATCATAGTGATGGATCATGAAGATATCCACAGGGTTTATGGAGTTCCCCACGAAATAAATGTAGGAGCGCATGCAATAATTAAGTCATATTGACTTAGTTCTATCATAGTTACTGATGAACATGTTACAAATATTGCAGACAAGTGTTTCATAGGAGTTCTAGTTGCACACAGAGTCAACGTCTATGGATTTGGCTAAAGTAAATGTAGACAATGATGAACTACAGGAAGAGCATCGTAAAACCATGCTAGAATCGAATGAGGTCATGCAAAATACAACAAGGTTTCAACAAACAATATAAGAGGTATACAAAAACTTCTCATAGGTACCCATGGAAGTAGATACTCCCTTGGAAGAACAAGTAACAAAGAAAAGAAAATCCAATCATGGATTTTAGGCAAATATAGTAGATCTAGAAGCTCACACAACACCAAATACCCCACCAAAATAAAGGGAGCAATAAGAAAAGACAACTATGAAGACTGTGAAGAGAATTAGTAGCTTGGATGAGGAATGCACAAAGTTGAATGAAGAGAGTACACAAGTGTGGAATCAATTGTTGGAGAATGCAGAACTAAAAGATTTAGAATAGAGGTTACAGACTACGTAGGAGAAGGTACAAAAATTCAAGGAAAAAATGATCACTCTCACACCAGCAGAACGAATCATAGCCATAGTTGAGAACATGCACTTGTACCTTGAGATTAAGAAAATATGAGTTGAAAAACATAATCATGCATAGAATATTGAGCCACTGCAGTAAGAGGAATTTTGAGTGACATAAGATCTTGCAACTGCACAAGGAATAGTGAAGCAAGCGATGCAAGATAGTGTAGAAAAATTGAAGGCCCCCATTATTTTGTAGACAACAGAGGGGATTTTGATGCAAGAAGAACAGGAAAAGGAAAAGGTCGCAACTGTTATAAAAATAGGATTGTGAAGCAATAAAATAAAACAAATGAGGAAATAAAACATAGAAGATACACAATGTAATATCCCTAAGGCCGAACCCAATTTTAAATGTAAATGCAAATGTACTTAAGCTGGTGAGTTGTCTGACATCATTTTGTATACACCTTTCATGGCATAGTGCGTGCATGTACTGCATAGTGAAATGATGAAGTGTGCACATTCGAGGATACTGCACGCAACATCTTAAGTGCATGTGATTGTGAGGCCAACGAGCCTTTGTGTATATGGTATGTTTTATAGGCTGGTGAGCCAGTTATTATAAGCTAGGATGCTTATGTTTTGATTAGGCTGGAGAGCCTAGATGTTAAAGGCTAGTGCGCCTATTTTTGTATATGTCTCATAATTAATATAAAATCCATCACTGCACGCAGACTGACCACGATAAAAGAGATGGGGGACTAAACTCCACTGGTTAGGGAAAGGGAGGGGCTAAGTTAAGGAAAAGGGCTAAGCTAGGGAGCTTAAGACAAAAAGTAATATTATATTAATATTTCTTAAATATAAGTATGGATAATTATTTTATCCTAAGTTCTAATGGATAATTATTTTATCCTAAGTTATAAAGTTGGGGATAAGTAGGCCAAAGTAGCTTCCAACATGACAAGTGTCAAGTTGGGGACATGCATACATATTGTTGGGACTTAATTCATTTCCTATCATCTTTTCCATGATTTTTTTCCATCATTTAGTCATCCAGTCAATCATCCATGAGCATGCACACACCCATTGAGCTATATTTTGTACCTTCATGACTGTACCTGAACCTATATCCATGGCCATTTTGTGAGGGTGTAGATGGTTAGCTTGGGAGCTGGATTGAAGAAGAGGGTTGTCAGGCCTGTGGGATATTGAACAGGCTCGTGAGAAATTCTCTGAGTGAGAGAATTGTTGGGAATTGATTTCCTGAAGGTGTTAAACTACAAATACATTGCTCTAAGACTTCCTGTCCAGCCTATTGTTGAAGCCCAGAAATGAAGTGGGGCAACCAAAGGACTGCTGAGTAGAGAAGGGGTACACTTTCTGGGTGGGACAGGCATGTGGGGAATGAGGGACTGTAGGCTATTATTTTGAGTTGGCACCTGTGACAAAGTCTTTCCTATTGTTTATGAGCCTTTAGCCTAGCTAGGAATCCCTTTACCCGGGTGGAGTTTAGTCCCATCTCGGGGGTGACTCACTGTTGAGAGTGATGAACAATGTGTTATAAGGCTAGGAGGTTCGTGGAAGGTCTGTACATAGTTGGTGACATTATTACCAAGATAATTTTCATTTGTGTGATAAATTTACATGTTGCATTGTTATTTACATGTTCATTTTTATGGGTATTTTCTTGTATATGTTGCATGTATATGTTTACTGTTATTTCACTGTGAATCTGTTCATTTACAGATGTATTTGTATGTTCACATTTTATATATAATGATTACGTAAGAGTTTCATGTGTATGTATCTTAATTGCATGCAATTTGAAAAAGTTATGTGGCATAGCTCAGTTGGATACTGGGTATGTTACAGTATGTTCCGTAGAGAGAACAGTAAGATTTCTCTGGCATAGTGTGGCTCCACATGGATGGCCGGAGACGTTACACACAATACAATAAATAAACAAATATACATGGTTCACCCAGTGTGGGCTACGTTCACCAACAAAATTTCCAGGTTCTTCCTTTATTATTATCCAACAAATGAATGGATACAAATTACAACACACCCATTGTAACTTCATCTTCTTTCTCTCATATTCTCCTCACTCAAAATACAATATTTGCAATGATACATAGCCGCAATATATTTCCATCATAAAAGAGGGTTTTCTTCTAGGGAAAAACACCCTAACATAACTTCTACCTTTAGATTGACGACCTTATAATGAACAATCCAGATTTACTATGAAATTACAATATACATTTACAAGGAAAAATTTCCTTCAGGGGCTTCACCCATGAACCCCCTCCAGGGGCTCGCTTTCGCCCAGACCCCACAAGAGGGGCAAGCCCCCCTTGCACTCCCCCACATGGAGGGGTGTACAGTCTTCCAGGGTGTAAAGTCTTCATGGGGTATATACACGGCTGAAAACAAATACCTATGAATCAGGAAGATAATCAGGCTCCACAACCAACAATATCCCACTTGGATACTTATCTCAACAACTCCACCATTGTTGTATATGTTGGAATATGATCATTCTTGGACATGGAAAATTTCTCATCTTTGTCTTCATGCTTGAAGACCAACTAAAACTGCGCAGGAACTCAATTTCTCCCTGGTTACTCCCTTTGTTAACATGTCGACATGATTCTGACTAGTGTGTATCTTTTCCAACTTTAAATGTCCATTTTCCAAGAAGAATTGTATGAAATGGTTCATGAGTTGTATATGCTTAGTCTTTGAATGGAAGGTTTAGTTCTTTGCAAGATGAATGGCTCTCTCACTATCACAATACAACCTTCTATTCTCATGTTTCTTTCCCAATTCATCCATAAACCTCTGTAACCAAATCATCTCTTTACTAGCCTCTGTAGCAACAACATACTCTGCCTCTATTTTTGAAAGTGAAACAACCTTTTGTAGTTTTGAAATACAAATTATTGTTGATACATCTTCAGTAAAAACATACCTTGTGGTTCTCCTCCTGCTATATTTATCACCTTCTATATATGAATCAACATATCCTTGTAGAACAATGTCTAAACCTCCAAAAAATAATGCATGAGTAGAAGTACCTCTCAAATTCCTAACAATAAAATTTACTGCCTCCCAATGTTCTTTACCTAGATTTCTCATATACCTACTCACAACTCCCACTGCATGTGCAATATCTGGTCTTGTGCAAACCATCACATACATCAAGCTTCCAACTTCTGATGAATAAGGGACCCTGGACATGTATTTTGTTTGCTCCTATGTCTTGCAATACATTTCCTTAGTTAATTTGAAATGGATGGCCAAAGGTGTACTAACTGGTTTTGCATTCTGCATTCTAATCCTCTCCAACACCTTCTCTATGTACTCACCCTGAGACAATGTCAATTTCTGATTTTTCCTGTCTCTTGTTATTCTCATACCAAGGATTTTCTTTGCAACACCCAAATCCTTCATCGTAAATAAATTAGATAATTTCTTGCTGAGCACATTTATATCCTTCATATTAGACCCTGTAACAAGCATGGAATCTACATACAATAGCAAGATAATATAAATTCCATTTTCTAGCCTTTTAAAATAAACACAGTGATCAGAATGACATCTACTATAACCTTGTTCTATCATAAACCTGTAAAACTTCAAATACCACTACCTTAGAGCTTGATTTAGTCCATACAAGCTCTTCTTCAACTTACATAACAATTTCTCCTTCCCTTTGACCTCATACCTCTGTGGTTGTTTCATATAAATCTCTTCCTCCAAATCCCCATGGAGAAAAATTGTTTTTACATCTAACGATTCAAGATGCAAATATTCTACTACCACATGACTTAAAATAGTCCTAATTGAATTCATTTTAACAACATGTGAAAATATTTCATCAAAATATATACCTTTCTTTTGTGCAAACCCCTTTACAACAAGTCTAGCCTTGTACCACTTTTTACCTCCATCTTCTTCCTTCAACATGTAAACCCATTTATTTTGCAATGCTCTTTTCCCTGCAGGAAACTAAACCAAATCCCAAGTCTGGTTATTTACCAAGGAATCCATTTCCTCTTTCATACCTTTCTCCCACTTGTTTTTGGTGTCCACCTATATTACCTCTTCATAACATTCTGGTTCACCAGAATCAGTCAACAATAAATAATACAATGAAGGAGAGTATTATTCAGGGGGTCTACTTAACCTAGTAGATATTATAACAACACTTGCAAGAGTTTGAGGTACCTTATGATCCTATTTTTGTACATTTTGATTTTCTGGTACCTTTGGAATTTTGTTTTCAGTGATATCATCAAGCACTGTGTATTCTGTTTTTTTTTTTCTTGTATCTTTCCCTACAACTGATATTTGTACATGAACTTCTCATTGAACATGACATCTCTACTCCTAATTATTTTGTGATTTTTATAATCCCATAAGAGATAACCAAAATCACTAACACCTTATCCAATAAAGGTACACTTCTTGGATTTTTCCTCAATCTTTGTTCTATTTTCTTTATCAATGTGGACAAATTCTTCACAACCAAAAGTCTTCAAAAAAGAATAGTTTACCTTTTTACCTATCCATGACTCCTCTGGAATTCCACCATCCAAAGATCAAGAAGTTCATCTGTTTATTAATTAAACAATAGTATCTACAACATCTACCCAGAACTGTAAGGGAAAACCAACATGCAATCTCATAATCCTTGTACGCTCCATGATTGTCCTGTTCATCCTTTCTGACGCACTATTTTCTTATGGTGTTCCTAGAACTGTCTTCTCTCTACGAATCTCATGGTATGAATAGTAATAATCAAACTCCTTGTTGAAATATTCACCTCCATTGTCTGATCTGAGACACTTCAACCTTTTTCCTATCTCATTATCAACTAAGTCTTTCGATTTCTTAAAAGTATAAAAAACATCAGATTTTTGTCGAATGAAATAAACCCAAGTTTTTCTAGTTGTATCATCAATAAAAGTAGCATAATAACAAGATCCACCAAGAGATGATACATGATCTTGTCCCCATACTTATGTATGCACAAGATCTAACCTTGCACTCTTCTTTTCTTTTCCGACTCTGAGAAATATGACTATCTTCTATTTTCCATAAACACAATGCTCACATAAATCCAAATCAATTCGTTTAAGATCTGGTAACAAATTTATTTTGGGAAGTATCTTCATCCCCTTCTCACTCATGTGTCTAAGACTATGATGTCACAATTATGTATCCACTCCTATAGAAGATAAATATATAGAAGAGACAGTATTATCAGTACATAAATACAATGTACCTACCTTCTCTCTTTTTTCTATAACCAATGATCCTTTGGTGATCTTCCATGCCTTATCTGTAAATATGGATATACAACCTTCACTTGCCAATTCCCCTATTAAAATTAGATTTTTCCTTAGATCAAGAACATGGCTTACCTCTTTCAACAATGACTGGTTTCCATTCATTTTATTTGTTTTTACCTTTCCCATTCCAACAATTTTTCATGCTGCATCATCACCCAAATGAACCTCTCCAAAATCACCTTGAACATAATCTAGAAAATGTTTCCTATGGGGTGTGGCATGAAATGAAGCCCTTGAATCTACCCCAAAAGACTCAAAAATATTATCTATAGAAAGAATCAAAGCATGTTGTAACACATCACATGTTACATTTTCTTCTTGATTTTTCTCCTATTGTCCATCTCTTTGTTTCTTTGGAGCTCTTCAGTCTTTCTTCAGATGTCCTTTCTTCCCAAAATTCCAACACTCTATCTTTCCCAGTATGGATTTGGATCTTCCTTCCTATAATTCCCATGGTTCCCTTAGATATTTTCTCTATCCTTTTGTCTTCCCCTATTCTCCATTTTTAATGCATTACCTGATGTCTCACCTGTGCTTTTCTATCACATTTCCATGGTAAGGATAACACCAAAAAAATCATCAAATTTTAAAGTGTTTGAACCAGAGACAGTGTTATGAACCTGAGTAGATCTACAAATATAATCACCACAAACACTGAATACACAATAGATCCACAAAGCAAGATATAAGAAACCACACTTTATTATTACCAAACCCTTGGGGTAGAGAAACACCATACAATGGATCCTATTATGGAAGGGATCCTCTCCTGTTCACTTGTCTCTTTGAGGGGGCATCCTCCTATTGAGCTACAACTCACACTACAATAATTCTCTTCATGTCTCATTATATTTCTTGAACCCCTTTATATAGTGCTACCATCACCTAAGAACATTCTAGAGGAGGAATTTTCTAGAAGTAGAACCTTGTAAGAAGTCCACTTACATTTATTATATCTAACTACCCATTTATTATATCTAACTACCATAGTGGGCCTTATTTAATAATATAGTGGACCTAGTCGACCTTACATTTAATAGCCTCCACTATTATCACTATGGGCCCTCTAGGCCCACTCATTACCTCTCTATCTACCTTACATTCCATCCCCCTTATGAAAGCGTTGTCCTCAACACTTGATGTACAACCATATACGGGGGTCCCATGGATAAATGTGGACCATAGTGCTGAAGTAGACTAGAGAACCAGGGCCCCATTGAGAAATGGAAGCCATAATGTTGAAGTAGTCCAACCGCCATTGTAAACTAGGGTCCCATGTCCAATTTCTCATGTGAACCCCACATGGAAGATATCGACACCCAATAACCAACTGAAAATGATGCTCCCAATACTGACACCTATCATGTAGATCCAAATAATAATATCCATCCATATACTGAGAGATGATCAATGATGAATCTAGAAGGAACAATACCATTGTAGAATATGCAGTATGGATGCTGGTAACTAGCTCTCGATGTGGGACATTGATGTTCTCTATAGAAGGTGGAGTAGAGTCATCAAATAAAATATGGAAGTGGTTGTCATCCCAGAAATGACAACTATCCATATACCAATCATTGCAATCAGCCTCAAAATCATACCAATCATATATTACTTGATTATATTCATCCTTGAGGTCCACGATAAGAAACCTCTCTTGTATGTTATCCAAAGAATCTTGAATACTATGAAAACTATCATTGAAACCATCTACAAAGCCATTCAATCTGTCATTCGATGTGTCAAACAATTATTCTTTGAATGCTTCAGTAATATGTAGAATTTATTTGAGGGTTTGAGAGGAAATAGCCATCTGAGAACCCTATGAACTCTTCGGTCCTGCAGCCATCATGAAAAAACCCAAAAAATAGAACAATAAGTTACTGCAGAAAATCACATCTTTTTCTAGAAAAACCCTAAAAAAACTATTGAATTTAAAATGCTCATAACTTCACTTCCCGGACTTCGTTTTGGCTAATGTTTTTTTTTTTTAAATTGGGTGAAATTGTGAGAGGAACTCAGATCTGTAATTGTTTTGGGCAAAGTCGGCCTCCAACTGCTACAAAAATAAAAAAAATATCTTTGTCGTCCACAGAAACAACCTTGAAAAATTGCAGATTTTAAAACTTCAATATCTTGACTTCCCGGACATCGTTTCAGACGATTTGTTTTTTTCAACTTGGGTGTTTTTCTGAGAGGAAATCAGATATACATCCTGTTTCTGCAATTTTTTTATAGAAATATACCGAAATTTTCTGGAATGTCACGACCCTCTTTTTTTTCTTCTCCAAAAAAACAATCTGCAAAAATAAAAAATATTTGCCCACAATGTCTGCCAAGGAAAGTGATCTGATACCAATTGTTATGAACCTAAATAGATCTACAAATATAATCACCAAAATATTGAATACACAATAGATCCACAAAACAAGATATAAGAAACCACACTTTATTATTACCAATCCCTTGAGGTAGAGAAACACCATACAATGGATCCTATTATGGATGGGATCCTTTCTTGTTCACTTGCCTCTTCGAGGGGGCATCCTCCTATTGAGCCACAAATCACACTACAATAATTCTATTCATGTCTCATTACATTTCTTGAACCCCTTTATATAGTTCTACCATCACCTAAGAACATTCTAGAGGAGGAATCTTCTAGAAGTAGAACCTTCTAAGAAGTCATCTTACATTTATTATATCTAACTACCATAGTGGGCCTTATTTATTAGTATAGTGGACCTATTCCACCTTACATTGAATAGCCTCCACTATTATCACTATGGGCCCTATACCCCCCCCCATTACCTCTCTAGCTACCTTACAAACAGATTTACTTACAACCATGACCAAGTCATTCCAGCTTTTTAGAAATGAGCACAAGATTATAAGAGCCATGAACTCATCATCAAAGTCCACTTTTATAGAACTTATTTGATTTGTAACCATATTAAATTCATTTAAATTATATGCAACAAAACCACCTTCTGACGTATTCATATTAAATAATCTCTTCATCATAAATACCTTATTGGACACTGAGGGTTTTTCATACAATTTATCCAATGAGTCCATCAACTCCTTCGTTGTCTTTTCTTCCGAAATATTGAAATCCACTAACGCTGCCAAGCTCAACCTTATTGTTCCTAGTGCCTTTCTGTCAAGAACCTCTCATTCTTCATCCTTCATGGTCGTCGACTTCTTTTCTATTCGATCCAATGGTAGGAATAAATCCTTCTGATATAAATAATCTTCCATCCGCATCTTCCATAACTGGTAGTTTTCACCGTTAAATTTCTCTACCCTAAACTTTCCATCTTCCACCATTTCTCCCACTCGAACCAAAAACCCTCTTTTCCTGTGAGTTACCTTTTTCTCTAAGACTAGTTGTTAGAAAAATAGGATCCCGAAGAAACAAAATAAAACAAATGTGGAAATAAAACAAAAAAGATACATAATACAATAGAGACACAAATATACATGGTCCACCCAGTGTGGGATACATCCATGAGAAAAATTGCCAGGGCCTTCCTTTATTATTATCCATCAAATGAAGGGATACAAACTACAACACACCCACTGTAACTTCCTCTTCTTTCTCTCAAAGTCTCCTCACTCATAATACAATATTGGCAATGTTACCTAGCTGCAATACATTTCCCTCATAAAACATGGTTTCCTTCTAGGGAAAAAAACCCGAACATAACTTCTACCATTAGATCTAAGACCTTGTAATGAACAATATAGATTTACTATGAAATTACAATATACATTTACAAGGAAAATTTTCCTTTGGGGGGCCGCTTTCCCTCGGACCCCACAGGAGAGGCAAGCCCCCCCTCCACTCCCCACCGTGGAGGTGTGTACAGTCTTCCAGGGTGTAAACTCTTCATGGGGTATAAACATGGTTGAAAACAAAGACCTCTAAATCAGGAAGATAATCAGGCTCCACAACCAACAACAACTGCAAAGGAAAATTTTGAGAAGTTTGTTGTGGCGTGAAAGGAAGAGTAGTAGCATGCCTAAGTGGCTCAGGATGAGCCACATGTGAGTGTTGGGGGCCTGCTGGGACAATATTTTGGGAACAATTTTGGGGCACTGTGCATCACGCACAGGAGAAGGAAAGACAATTGGCACATTTTCGAGACCAATGCACACAAAGGAAGGAAGGCCGTTGAAGACATTAGGCATTTTGGGTCCATTGAAAAGAGGTAAGGCCTATTTTAATTGTATACATATGTAAGGGTTTTGGGATAGAGAGTAGTTGGAAATATTAGTATGAAATGTATGTGAGGATGAAAGAGTGAAGAGTGATAGAGATAGATAGAGAGATAGAAAAATTAAAAGGGCATGATGTATGATCACAATGCACATAGATTGTAATTGTTGATTCCAGATAATATAATAAGAAGTTGGTCGTTGTGGACGTATCCCATCTTGGGTGAACCATGTTAAATATGGTGTATCTGTGTCATGATGTGATTATTGTTATGTTTATTGCACGCAGATGATATATGTCTGTTATTTTTAATATGTTGCATGTTATTATGTTTTTTGGCACATGATAAATGGTATAATGAACTAATGCTAAGTAAAATGGTTATGAGGAATGCCTCCCATCCCTTCATCACTATAGAAACATGCTTCCTGCAATCCCCATAAAAACCTAGGGTGAGACTTCACTTGCTTGCAGGTGATGCCGAAAGGGATGGTATCAAAGGGTTTTGTTGGTGAATTCATGTTGAACCCTAGGTCTACCTACTACATGCCAACAACCTTACTAATGAAACATTTTGTTGTTTCCTTGTATACATGACAACAACTTCTATTCTTGTATGTGTATCATCAAATATCTTCAAAATATTTTCCCTTTGTTGTGGTATCTTTATCACCTCCATGAAGTGTAAGATAATTATGATCTTGGATAACTCATCAAATATATTATAATTCCTAAGAAGTGAAGTCTTCGTTTGATTAACAAATGTTTGTTTTTTGTTGGTTCTAAAGTATTGACTTTTTCTTTTTCTTTTTTTAGGTGGTTCCCTTGTTTTGAATTTATTGACTTGTGATTTGGTATAGAAAAAATTGCCTTGTGAACAACCAGCATCTTATTTTTCATAAAAAATGTAAAAATATGATGTACCTTCATCCATTTTTACTGATTCTAAAAATTCATCTTGATTTACAACTGCTCCTTGATCAAAATTTTCCTCTTCTATGATTTCTTCTAGCACAACAACAATAAGATTTGGAACTCTGTGTGTTCTTGGTCTATGTTCTTAGACTCTATCATTTCTTATTATTTGATCTTGTACTACAACTCTTATGTTTGGATGTGGTGGAAAAATATTTTCATCTCTTTTAAGTCTATTAATATCATTGTACATTTGTCCAATTTTTATACTCATTTTTTCCATCTCTATCTTTTGTCTTATTTCCTAGGTAGATCCTGGATCTTTTCTAACATTCAGGGGAACCCCTTGAATAATTCTTCCACCAATTGCTCAATTCTCAACACTTCTTGAAGCATATGGTCCTTGAGGTGATATCACCATAGTAGTCATTTGTATTTATACTTTTTCAAGAATGATATCATGATCAACATTAGTTTCCACCATAAACTCTTCCATTTATGTTGCCTATTGAATTTATGCATGTAGATAATTTATTAGTGAATATCTAATTTCATAATTTACATTCAAAGGTATGATAGGAGAATTTGGGTGTTGTTCTTCTAGGATTTGATTCAAAGTCTTAAAGAATCAAAAGTTAAAATCTTTGATTCTTTCTCATTTATTGAGATGGATTTGTGTAAACTGAGTAAGCAGAGTATGATATTAAATGGGGTCACATAAATAGTCATGAACATATTTTTTAAATCATCAAAAGATCCAATTGACTTAGCTAGGACAAAGAGATACCATTCATAAGTTGGACCTATCAAGCTTTTTAGAAAGACTTTGACCATCACATTGTCATGTTAAATCAATTATATATAAAAAAACACTTAGAAATTGATCCATATGTCTTTTTGGATCCATTATTCCATCACCTAAAAATATGGGTAGAACTCCTTGAGGGAGGGTTGGTAATGTATGTTTTTCTCCACGTAGATGAAGTGGGATGGGCCTAGCCCTTATTCTTGTTAGAAAAACAAGATCACGGAGCACTAAAATAAAATAAATTCGGAAATAAAACATAGAAGATACATAATACAATAGAGACACAGATATACGTGGTTCACCCAGTGTGGGCTACGCCCACCAGAAAAATTTCCAGGTCATTCCTTTATTATTATCCAACAAATGAAGGGATACAACCTACAACACACCCATTATAACTTCTTCTTATTTCTCTCACAGTCTCCTCTCTCAGAATACAATATTCACAATAATACATAGCTACAATACATTTCCCTCATAAAAGAGAGTTGCCTTCTAGGGAAAAAAACCCTAACATAAATTCTACCATCAAATCTGCGACCTTATAATGAACGGTCCAGATTTACAATGAAATAACAATATACATTTACAAGGAAATTTTTCCTTTAGGGGCCTACTTGACCCCAGACCCCGTGGAGGAAATAAACCCTCTCTACACTCCCCTGTGTGGAGGAGTGTACATTCTTCCAGGGTGTAAAGTCTTCATGGGGTATAAAAACGGTTGAAAACAAAGACCTATGAATCAGGAAGATAATCAGGTTGCACAACCAACACTTCTTGGAACTCTTTGTCTATCATTTATTTCTTCTCGATCATTGGGAATCTCATTTCTTTCTTCTTGATCATTGGGAATATCATGTCTTTCTTCTCAATCCCCCATGATTAGGGTTTCACATTTTTTTATTTTGATTCTTGACCAAGTTTTTGGACAAGAATATTCTTAATTTTACTTCTTGTTAGTGGACCTTTATAATGTTCCATTTTTTCTTGGATTCACAACTATCTTCTTTTCCTCAATGATATCTCTCTTTCTTCCTCTTGAGTAAGGATTTCCAAAGATCATTCAAGCTCTTATCGATTTTTTTCTATTGTTAATACCAAATCATGCAATTGATGTAGAATACTTCCTTAATTTATTTTTTTGACTTGTAACTGAGGTTGAGTCATTAAAATTCATGTTCTGCAAAACTAGCCTTTTTTTCTCCCTAGTGAAGTCACCAAAAATTTTGATGCTTAGATTGTTCAAGATCTCAACAAAAACATCATGAGGATAAATCCACATGTGTTTTTAAAGATGTGCTTATCCTCTTTTATTTCTTAAAACGAATTGTGAAAATATAGTTTAAATATATAAAAAGGTATAATCCCTGTTTGACCCTTCGTTTTTTAGGAGTGCCCGATTTTGGGAAATGCCAAAGTTTTGCCACAAGTGCATCATGTCAGTGAAAGAATTAAAGTGGAAGAAAATAGTTATATAAGAGGAAATCTAACTGAAAGTGTGTTAGCAATGGAAATATAAAAAAGGCATCATGTTTCAGCTGGACGAGCAGTGGAAAGAACCAAGAGTTTTGAGCGCATGCAAGGGAAAAGATGGAAAGATAACGAAATAAAGAATTCAAGAAGTTCCCAAGGAAAAACTATAAGTACGGAGATATGTAATGAGATATGAGTTACTATGGGTTATTATCATCATTTTTGTTAGTTATTCAATCCGGATAAGCTATTTTAATGGGTTGTTAATGTTATTGTGCTTGTGCAATAACGTAGAGTCTATAACGAGTATCTGAGAAGGGATTTCATTGTGTAAGCCGTTGTATGAGAGATGTACTCAATGTATGACTATTTTGAGATGTTGCTAATATAAAATATTGTTCTGGCCCTAAAACTGTGTTTTAGTGTGTGTGGATCTATGGTTTCTATGTTTCACAATTACTTCTATCATGTTCATTTAGCATGCAATCATTGTCTATGAATATTGTTTTACGTATTGATGTATGAATATGGACATGGTTATGTTAAATTTGATGATTCATTCTCTTTAACTCACTTCACCTCACATATCTCAAATGCACTTTGGGTGAGACCTCATTCCCTTGTGGAATATTTAATATGCCAACACTCCACTACAACAGTACCCTTTGTTGGTAACCTCTGAGAACCCTAGTCTCAATTTTTCACCAACAAATGGTTCCATTGTCGGGAACCATCTTTAACGTGATTTGTTAGAGGATTCCTCATCACATACCTATTTTTTAAATTGAGAATTGGTGGTAAATAAGGTGTGACAAGTTTAGACAACAAGAAGTTGAGATGCAACAAAACATGTTTAAGGTTGTGAAGAGCGTTGTCTTCTATTCGTAGCCTACAAGTGACCGATATGCGATATTTTGGATCATAATTTTTGAAGAGGTGTTTGCATGGTTAGATTGGTTGCAAGAAGATTTGGAATATAAATATCGATCTAAAAAAATATATCATTGGACCGTTGAGGGCTTCTCGGCTCTTCACCAGTTAGATCATCAAATCTCTTGTGCCGTGGATTTCTGGGTACATACTACTTTAGAATATTATATTATTGATTTTTTTTCATAGAACCGTTAATATTTTCCAAGGATGAAGAAATATTTAAAGAAGGAGCTCGAGGAATATTTTTGCTGGAAATCTCCTTGTGGATTGAGATTGTGTTACTAGAAGAAGTAATGTTGCATGTTCCTTTAGCTAACATGGTAGTGTAAACCCCTATTCTTGGATTGGTTGATTTAGGAGAAGGGTCCATGAGTTAAGTCAAGAAATACTTTCTAGGAGATATGGTGGGTCGTAAAAAAAAGAGTACAAGGGATGCACAAGCTCAGAAGAGGGATGCTATTCTTGAGAAGAGGTGGAAAGAACATACGAGGAAAGTGGCGAAGAGGTCTGATCAATAGTGGAAGGACATTGGATTTGAGAGTAGTCATAGGAAAGAGTTAGAAGAGTTGCGGGAGTTAAAAATACATGGAAGGTTGGCCTGTCGATGGTTGAAAGAGAGACTTGGTCATAGAGGTGAAGGTTCTAAAGGAGGAATCCAGGAGGAGGGAACCTTAAGAGAGACAAACAAAGATGTGAAGACATATCCCACCACTAAAGGAGAATACTTAGTTGGAACCCCTGAAGTTTTTGTGGGAGGATCATAACTTGCAACACTGAAGGATGTTGGATTTCATATGTTGGATATTTGTTTTGGACAGTTGGTTGTCATTGATGTCAACCCTTGGAGAGTGATATTAGAGATTGATGTCAAGGATATTGTTGGACAATTGGTTGTTATTGATGTCAACCCTTGGAGAGTGATATTTGATATTGATGTCAACCCTTGGAGAAGTATGGAATCCCTAAATATGTGGATGAGATCATTGGATAGTTGGTTGTCGTGTTAGAGGTCTACCATTTATATTTACACATTGTTAAGGTATACACCTGGTATATGGTAGAACATGGATAAGACACATATCTTGGTGATGATGGTACTTGGTTGAGGTACACCATTGGTATTGCTTATTTAGCATATCTTATGGTACATAGTGTATGGCATGATATGGTATATCATTGATGAAATGGTGCATGTTCAATGCATAGTTGATGCACTTGTTATGGAAGATATCGTGGTACATGTTGATGTACAAATTGATGTGCATGGTTTGACACATGATATGGTACAAGTGTTGATGTGCATGGTTGATGCATGGTACAAGAACATATCTTGAGATGGTATGTTGGTGAATTCGGTACATGCTTGGTAGAGACATGTTGAGAAGTGATCTTGGTATATGATCCATGTGAGAGGATCCAGTGAGAGGTTGGTCATTGAACTTGCAGTTGATCGAGGAATAAAGACATGAAGGCCATTATACTTCTAGGAAATACTATCATAGATGGATAGTACACATCATGCTATTTCTGGTGATATATGGTATGCCACGTAGTTCCTCGCAGTTGAAGAGATATGTCTCTATGAAGTTGGAAGACCCTCAAGAATATTCTAGAATCCTCTAGAAGGTCATCAAGAAGCTTGACTAGTCAAAGTGGTTGCAACAAGGGATTAATTATTGAAAGATTAATTGTTGATAATGATTGTTAAAATATTAATTAATTATTGTAGGGGTAATTAATTAATTATATTGGTGTCAACCCTTGAGAAAGGTTGCATGTTGAAGTAAAGTGGTAGTAAATAGGATATAACAGGTTGCATGTGAGTTGCAGTCTCTTGAAAAAAGTTGCATGTCAAAGTAAAGTTGCAGGAAACATAAGATAATTAATTTTTGGAGGGATAATTAATTTTAAATGGAAAAGTAAAGTGGGAGTAAACATAAGATAGCATGTTGCACGACAGTTTCATGTCATTAAGAAATTTCTCTTTATAACATAGAGAAGAGTCCATAGAAAATTACTTGTGTGTATTCACTTCTGAGAATATAGGATGGAGATCTGAGGCAGTGAGTTGAATACATAGAATTCAAGTGAAGTAAGGAGTTTGCAAGAGTCGAGAGTAAGGAGAAGGGGTTTCATACAAGAATTCCTTGAGTATATATGTGATTTTCAGAAGGAAAAGTGAGGACATCTACAGGATGTAGTGAGGAAAAGTGGAGATACCCTCTGGAAGATAGTGCATACAGTCGCAAACCCATGAGGAAATTTTGTGAAGATCAAGGATCTAAAACTCAGGTCAGCTACGATATTTAAGTTATGTATTCCTATATGTGTTAGGGAGAGTATTCTGAAGAAATTAAGAACATGTATGTCTCAGTGATTCATAAGAAATTGATTTGGAGAATTCTTTTGTGTATATTGGTCTGAGGTATGTGTGGTTGCAGTATTGATGAGATATCGGTATCAGTAGAAACACTAGAGATATTAGTAGCAGTAGAAGGTATATTAATTCAATGACAGGGACAGTGATAGGTTGATGTGGTAGTGACAAATTTTTCTACACTTATATTTCAATGCGGTTGAATAGGGCAAGGAAAGGGGGTTGTAGCCTTCTTCTGGTTGGAGCCATAAAATTAGGAAGTTAAAGCTTCCTTCAGGTTGCAACCTATAAATAGGGGGTTGGAGCCTCCTTCCAATTGTAGTTGGTAAATCAGGGACTTGTATCTTTCTTCAAGTTGGAGCTTGATAATTAAGGGGTTGGAGCCTCCTTCCAGTTGGAGATGGAAAATTGGGAAGTTGGTGCTTCCTATGAATGTATTTCTTCTGACATATAAGAAAATCATTATGTGGTTTTCTATGGCATTGGACTTCCACATAAATCTTGGTGTACTATGTATCTGTGATTATTATATTATGCACTGCTATTATACTAAACATAGATGATAAATTTTTGAATGGTAACTGTTTATATGCTTGGATTATTGAATATTTTATATTGTGGCTAAAAGTGATAACATTTATAATATTGATTCACCCACCCCTCTCAACATTCCAACAATTGGTATCAGAGTTGGTCCTTCAAGAAGTGGTTTAACCACTGGAAGGTAGATCATGGAAAACAATGATATGTATAAGATGGATGTACCAGAGTTTAATGGTCAAAATGGTATGAAATATGAAATATGGATCAACATAATGAAATCATTTTTACAGGAACATGTATGTGATATTTAGTGATCAATTGTGATAGGGTACACAGGTATAAAGAAGCCTCTGAAGACTACATCCAAGAAGGAATTGAAAAGGAACATCAAAATAACAATGAATTTTATCATGGAAGGATTACCTAATTCAATAAAAACCAAAGTGGGATAGTATGCATCAGCAAAAGAGATTTGGGACAGCCTATAAGATCTTTATGCAAGGCAAGGAATAAAAGAAAGTGAAGTATGTGACAACAAATATTATGAAAAAGTCAACAAAGGTGAGTATTTTTTCTTTAATTATGAAGAAGTAGGACATATTAAAATTGAATTCCCTTACTTGAATGTTGGAAGTGATGAGACAGAAAATCCTAATGAAATATAAGACAATCCTAAGATTCAAAAGGAAAAGAATCATGAAGTAGAATATAGTTGACAAGAAAGAAAACTTGAAGAAGAAATCATCTCCTTGAAGATCCAAACTGAAGAGGAAAAGATAACATAAGAAGTCACGGAGAATCAAATGATGAAGAAAGAAGAGGTTGAGAAGCTTGAAGAATAAGTTGGCATGTTGAGATTAAAAGTTGTCAAGCTCAGTAAAAATGTTGAAGAGGCATCCACATCATCATCAAAGAAATTTGAAGAGAAATCTCACAGGTTACCAGAAAGGAAGAATGAAGAAAAGGTTAAGAGTTACGCAAAAGTACTTAAAATAAGGAATCATGGTCAACAAGAGTCCAAGAGAAAGGATACATTTTCAAGAAGGCCATATAATTTCAAAAAACAAATAAGATTCAAATATGATCGTGATCAACCAAGGAATGAATTCAAAAGGACCGCATCATAGAGAGGATCATCTACTCCCAGGTATCAAAGCTCCTTTTATGATTACTATGTTTATTGTTCTAAATTTTGACATAAAGTTGTAGACTATAGATCATATGGAAGAAATGTTCAAGAAGGTAGTGCCTATGTGTCTCCTCGCAATATTGAATGCTACAAATTCCACAATTATGATCACATATCTCGAAATTGAAAAACTGTGATAGAGCCATCCATGAAAGAAAACATTGATAATATGTATAAGAAGGTTTGGAAAAGAAAAGAAATATAAGAAGAGAAGATGAATGAAGAATGGGTCCCATAGATCACAAGATTTTCAATAGTACAAGAAGGAATAGAAAAGCAAGTGAAATAAGAACAAGTGTCAAGGATTCTATTGTTATAATCCGCAACAATGCAAGATCATAATGCAGAGCAGGTAAAGGAAGAACAAGTCCTAGAAATTACACTCTTAGGTTGAGGACTCTCTATTTTTTGTTCTTGGAAGGGAAAGACACACCTCACATGTGGGAGAGAGAGTCAACCTCATAAGTAATATATTGTATGAAGTGGAGAGAGAAATGCGAATTGTCTGTATAGTTTTTTGCATGTATATGGGTTACAATGGGAACAAATGTGTACATACGTGGGTTGTTGTAGGAACAGTAATGTACATTCGTAGAAGATCCTATGGGTAGGGCTATGTATTTACAGATTGACAATAGGTGACCTTGATAGGTTGTATCAATGGTATGAAACATATTTCTAGGAAGAGAATATTTACAAGATATTGTTGAGGTTTGGTTTTCTGATTTGTATGATTATTGGAAAACACAGTTATTCTCAATTTTGGTGACTTTGGAGGACACGTTTTTCCTCGTATTTTGGTGATATTGTATTGGCTGGGAGGGTTGGATTTTCCCTTAGGGTTTTTGATGATAAAAATATTACTGAACTGAAATTGTGTTTCATATGTGTGATGATTCATCTTTGATATTTTTTGTTTCCATTGCATATGTTTTCATTCAATAATTTTCAGTGTAGAATTGTTCAGTGGTAACAACTAGGGTGTTACTGTTGGTTCACTAGGAAGTAAATTATTAGATACGAAAATTAATCACATAGATTTGCATGTGAAAATTTGACAATCCAACATTTGATGGTACCTCATATCTACATTTTTTTCTCGTTGACATGGAGGGTAGGGTTATGATAGAACAAAAAATCCCAACACTTGAAATAACCCTGAAGTATTCCCTAGACAAGTGTTGGGCTACTCATGAAGAAGCTATGTCCACTTGGGATGAAATCAAGCTCGCTGTGAAACATTGGTTCCTTCCACTAATGTAGATATTGTAGTTGTGATAAGATCGGAAGATCCTATCCTTGGAAATATATTATTTTCAGTGTAAGCCATTTTCACACATTGAAAATTGTCTAAAAGCGTGGAGAGATACACAACTCCCTTATTATTTGTGGACACATGACTTCTTTCATTCTCTAGGAATAATTCCTAAATCCTGGTAAATGCATAAGGAAACAAGAAGACAAACAATATGTTGGAAGACTGATCTGGATTTAGGAGAAGACCAAACTAATTAATAGACTTAATAAAATAAACACAGAGATATGGAGAACAACACATATATCCATTGAACAATATCTTCTATTGAATAAATGAAATAGGATGAAATTATAAAACTATAGAACTAAAACAACTTGCTCGAATAATGTTAACTATCTATGAGAAGAGATGTGGTTTCTACGCACATCCATCTGAGAAGAATGATTACAATGAGGCTCTAGAGGCCTTTTTAATATTAATCATGAATGCCCAAACCCTAGACATCCAAAAACCTAACCCTAGGAGGTGAAATGCCAAAATTCATGTGGGCCCCTGTGGGTAAGTTGGTACCTCAACTTCCCTGGGTCGTAACGTTTTCATGTGACCTATGTTTTAGGTGTGTGATAGCCCGTTGGAAAGGTATTTTTGAGAACTAAACATTGTGCCATCAAACTTTGACTCTGTCTACAGTTTGATTATGGAAAGCCAAAAAAACATTGTTTAGGGCCCCAAAACGGCCCTGGAAGTACATAAAGATGTGATGACATGAAAACATCCAAAGTAAGCCAATTGGATTAGGTGGGAGGCTACCAGTCGCCTCATGGAAGATGTGTAGTGCTTCAGAAATACTCAAATGTGTAGAACCCATAATTACAAAGAAATGCAGAAGAACATGTTGAAATAAAGTTTTTCAAGAGGATCCAGTTGGAATAGGTGGGTGGCCACCAATATCCACCTAGATCAGTCCTCCCCCCTTAGGAATAAATGGTCTCCATTACATTAATTTCCCCCATCAAGTGAGGAAAATTCTGTTGAATTTGGCCCTGGGTGAGCCACTTTCCTTGGTGTAGGAGTTTC
>JASDQU010102433.1:156950-189566 GCA_032191745.1 Picea mariana
TTCACTGTGTCATGCATCAGTAGCCCTCCAATCTCCTTCAGGTTTATCTGCACCATTGGATGAACTTTATTAATCTTGCCTTTAAATCAGGTTTCGGCATTTCGACATTCTTATGCCCAAGTGTCTTGACACTTCATGTCGCGATCTCCAAAGCTTCGATACAGAGCTTTTCTACGTGAGCTCCTTCCTCTATATGATCATGGCCATGACCAAGTGCTTATGCTTAAAGTGCTTTTTGGGAATTCACATTTCATGAATCTGGAGATGAGGCATCTCGACTCTCCAAGTCGTGATCTCCGAAACCCTGAAATGGAGCTTATCTGGACTGACTCCTTCCCTTCTTGTGACCAAGGCATGTGACCACAACCTTATGCATAAGACGCTTTCACGATCTCACATCTTGTTGTTCCTTAGGTGGAGATTCTCGTCACTCCAAGTTGTAATAGGTGAAACTCCGTGTTGCTTGTGGAGCCTGATTATCTTCCTAATTCAGAGGTCCTTGTTTTTAGCCATGTTTATACCCCATGAAGTATTTACACCCCAGAAGTATGTACACTCTTCCACGCGGGGGAGTGCAGAGGGGGGGTACCCCCTCTGCGGGGTCCAGGGGGTCCATCCCCCCGGATGGGGGGTCTGGGGGCAAGCGGGCCCCCAGCGGGGGTTCGAGGGCGAAGCCCCCGAAGCAAAAATTGCCTTGTAAAAGTATATTGTAATTTCATTGTAAATCTAGACCGTTCATTATAAGGTCGCAGATCTAACGATAGAGATTATGTTAGGGTTTTTTTGCCTAGAAGGCAACCCTCTTTTATGAGGGTAATGTATTGCGACTATGGTGGATAGTGAATATTGTATTCTGAGAGAGGAGACTGTGAGAGAAAGAAGAGGAAGTTACAATGGGTTTTGCTGTAGGTTGGATCCCTTCATTTGCTGGATAATAATAAAGGAAGGACCTGGCAATTTCTCTGGTGGACATAGCCCACACTGGGTGAACCACATAAATATGTGTCTCTCTTGTATTGTGTGTCTTCTGTGTTTTGTTTCTGCATTTGTTTTATTTTATTGCTCCGCGGTCCTGTTTTTCTAACACTCCGAGATGGAGCTGGATCACCGGTCCAGAATCTTGGTGTATTGATGGTCCAGATCTCTTCATGAATTTGAAGCTCACAGTTCCTGTGATGAAGGGTCTCATCACTCCAAGTCACGATAGCCGAGACTCAGATATGGAGTCGGATCAATGGTCAAGATCAAACCTTGATCTGATGGCTAAGACCAAACCTTGATCTGATGTCTAAGATCAAACCCCATTCCTTTGACTTTCCAGTCAACGAAACAATGATCTTTCGCCATGTGTGCTATGGATCCAATGGTTCAGATCTTGTCGTGATTTCGACACTTCACAGACCTTCTTCATGCTTGATCAACGCTCCACATTCCTTGGTGATCTGACGGTCAAGATATTTTTGTGAATTCACATATCGTGATTTTAACATTCCTGTGGTGAATGTTATTGATGCTTCCACCTCCCGATCTGCGAAACTCTGAAAGGGTGTAAACCTGCTGACGTCACACATGTCGAATACCTACCACATGTCACCCTGATTCGTGACTTACATGTGCTTGAAATGTTCAATCATTCTGACACTTGTCATTACTTGGTTGTGCCACGTGTTCCTAACTGACGTGGTTTGCTGACATGAGTCAGATCGACGGTCCAGATCATATCTTGATCTGATGACTGCGATTAAATCGCAATATCACATATCGCGATTTCAGGATTCCTGTGGTTTTTATTCTTTGACATCTTCAAATCTCGATCCGCGAAACTCCGACATGGACTGGAATCAACAGTCCAGATCAGACCTTGATTCAATGGCTGCGATTAAGTCGTGATTTTTCATATCACAAAATTGGGATTCCTGTGGATGATATTACTTGACATCTCCAACTCTCGATCCCCAAAAATCCGACACGGAATTGAATCAATGGTCCATATTCAACCTTAATCTGATGGCTGAGATTAAATCACGATTTCAGATATCGTCATTTCGAGAGGTTAGGGAACATCATTCCTTTGACTCTCTTGTCAGAAAACTGATGATCTATCTCCACGTGTCCTACCTAAAGATGGATGGTCCTCCTTCTTTCAGGATTTTGTGATCCCTCTGCTCCTTGCACTTTAAAGAACATGCAGGTTCTCATCGATCCAATGGTGGTCAAACCCTACGTTGAGATCTAACGCTCGAGATATATCCTCCATATCTGTGCGCTCCTTTTGTATTCATTCATATCTAACGGCCATCGAGAATTCAAGATGAGATCTAGTGATCACTGGCACTTCTCCCCCAGAGTGTACTTTGTCCTTGTTTTGCCTTCGCTGCATACTCTGATCTTTCCATCAATGACAAGCTTACTTTGCCTGATAACCTGCCAACAATCCTCTGCACTATCTCTTCTGAACTTATCGGGCTTGCTCTGCAACGTCTTCCTAAAATACTTCTGATGCCCGTCTATTACATTCTTCCTATACTCATGCCATCTTCACTATTGTACTTGCCATCAATGACAATCATACGCTACCTGTTCAACATTTGCCAACAGATTTATCCCAAAATTTGTTGAAATCGTGAAGTTGATCATAGATATGCTAAAGAAAAATAATGAAGTGAAATGGACAGTAGAAGCCAAAGCATCGTTTGCACACATCAAGAAGGTTATAAGCGAGGCACCCGTACTGGCAAGCCCTGATTATCTAAAGGATTTTCTTATTTTCACGTTCGCCTCCAAACACACACTTGTCGTGGTACTCCTCCAGAAAAATGAAGAAGGTTTCGAACAACCGATAGCCTTTTTTAGAAAAATTCCTAGAGACACTGAACTTAGATATGGTATAATGGAAAAACAAGCATATGCTATGGTGAAGGTGTTAAAGAATTTTAGAAACTACGTGTTGCATTCCAAGGTAATTGCGTACGTACCCACCAGCTCCGTAAAAGACATTTTGGTTTAGTTCGACAGTGGTGGCAAAAGAGGACGGTGACCTGCCAAAATTCAAGAATTCGACCTGGAGATAAAACCAACAAGACTAGTAAAGGGACAAGGTTTGTCTAAACTCTTAGCTGAATCAAATTTCAGATCTCTTGGAATAAATGGCCTACAAGGAGGTGAAGAGTGTGTGGACATGAACGATCTCGATGAACAAATAGTTGAAATCAGAATCGAAGAGAAGTTTGCTTCATTAGATTGGTACAAAGACATAGTTTCCTACCTATTGACCTTGAAGTGCCCGAGTGACTTACCCCCATCTAAATCCAGAACGTTGAAGCACAGGGCCGAAGTGGATAAAAGGTTGTAGAAATACCAAGACAACATGAAAGTGCTATTCGATCGTACGGCCAAAGACAGAGAATTTATCCCTGGAGATTTGGTTTTAAAATGGGATGCTAGGAAGGAAGACTCAGAAAAACATGGTAAATTCGATCACATCTGGTACGGATCGTTTAAAGTTACATCTCCTGAAGGAAAAAATTTGTTTCTGTTAGAGAATTTGGACGGTAAAATCCTCAATGCCCCTGTCAATGGGCGTTATTTAAAACACTATATGCAATAATTTGTTTCCAAAATTCCCACTGTATATACCAGTTTGTGTTTTATTTTTTATTTCATAATTTTCTTTGGTAAGTCTACTTTCATCAAAAATAAAATAGGTCAATGCTTTTCTAGGTAGGGATACAAAATTTTCAATGCATTCAGTTCTTTTAAAGCCCTGATACTCTTCGTGTTGTTCCCTTATAGGATCCCGTCTTGCAACCCAAACAAGCAAAAGGAGCAAATAGACAGTCATATATCGAAAGATAAATTCATTGAAAACAGGTAATAGAAAAGATTTTCCATTATTTCAAAAGAGAATGAAAATGGTAAGGCAAAGGTGCGAATTCCAGAGAATTCTATTTTTCAAACGAAGGTCTCTAAAGTGTTGTGATGGTCTCATAAGTGCAATATGTCATTAAAAGAACGAGTTCTTACTCTGGGTCCTAAGAGTTTCACCTAGATAAAGATAAGATGTAATTAAAATAAGCAGATAGAGTAAAGCGCCTCTGAGAAAGGGTTCCAAGAGTTGGGTTTAATCCATGACCCCTGTTTTTTGATTTCCAGGTCTTTCTCCGTCACCCCTTTCTACCCTCGATTTTTCCTTCTTAAAAAAGTAAGCATATTTCCGGGTTTCCCATAGAGGGAGAAGAGACTATGTTTTAGCTTTGGAAGTTGGAAAATAGATCTTAAAAGGTAATCTAGTCCTCACAACTCCTCACTCTCTAACTAAACAAAGTTAAGCGTAGGCTGATCCTGACTCTCCTAGGTTTCTTAATAGTTTTCTAAGGATTGAGGCTTGCTTGAAGGAAGGCCCCTGGAAGTAATCTTTCCCATTTTCCCTGCGGGCTAAGGTGCTTTGAAAGTTAAGAGAAGGTTGGTCTGGGGTAATCAAAGCAAGTTGACAGACCTCCACTACAAATTTTAAATAGGTATCATCCATGGTATACTTGGTACAACTGATTTCCCCCACTTCGTGTTCAAAAAGTAAAATATAAAACAGATGGTGAAAGGAAATTCATATTTGATTGCCTCCATCTAGTCCAAAAATATGATGAAAGGAAATTCATAAATGATTTCCCTTGTCTCATCATTTAAATGCATAATTATGATTCGAAGTGGTGAAAGGAAATTCAGTAAAAAGGGACAGATAACTTCATCGGGGTACTGAACAGGCTCGTTGGAAGTGAAGCAATATCTGAGGTATCTATAAGGCTGTCATACGTAAATTTCACTCTACTCTAGTTACCAACCTTTTCGAAACTGGATCTTCATCCCAAGTTCAGACAAGGCTCCCCAATTAAAAGCATGAAATTTACTTTGTTTGATGCGAGCCAAAAGACGCAAGATCTGTTGGATTTCCTAGGATTGTTTTGATCATCTTAAAGAAGACCTAAATTCATTAGAGAGAAGGATAAGATCATGAATGGGGCTGCAATTGAGTTTACAATGCATGGGAGTTTTGAATTTTTTTTCAGAAGTAAAGACAAAATCTCTTTTTCCCTCTGTATCCCCTTCCTAAGAAAGTTACACAGAAAGAAGCCTTTGACTCCATTTACCAAATACAGGCATGTGGTCTACTGTTCTTCCCGTCTCGCAGGAAGACGAGATCCCTAGTTGGAGCCTATGTTGGGGCCGCCTTTTACAAATGGTTGAAATATAATCCTTGCAATCGAAAATTTGCCCCAACATGCGAAGTGGTGATAGCCATTATAGTCCTAAATCATCATCGCCTAACCATTAAGAAAGTGTATCGCTTTTCTTTACCTCGTGCTTTTTCATTTCAAGAGTTACAAGTTGCAAGGTTTCCAAACTCCGACATGCGAAGTCACGAGATGGCTTCAAAAGTCACCCACTTTAGTGTCGGGGGTAAGTCACTTTAAACCATAGTCAAACACTGTCAGGGTTTCGTGACTCAACAATCACTCTTCCAAAGAACTATACCTTCATAACCCCAAGTCACAAAGTCACGATATTCTTTAAGCACTTAATGTAGATTACATTTTTTTTAAACTAAATCGCATCATCGTGATTTTGGGTTTTGGGGGCTCAAAGGGAAGGAGTGATTTCTCCCGATACGGAGAACGCCGAAAAAGGAGATTAAAGACTAAAACAAAACCTAATTAAAGGAGCTAAGCCGGATCAATAAATGCATTAATAAAAATTTAATACGCACCGTCTACGGAGTAATTTTAAATGTCTTTATGCTAATTTATGTTGCGACTCGTCAAAAATTTATGGCATTTAATTGAGATACGACGAAGTGACAGATAAGGATATTGCTTTTACTGCTAAATATTTCATTAAAATGATTTGACCGTTCTGTTCACAAGGACATCGGGGTTTTAAATGGCTAAGATAAAGGAGTTCTTTCTTTCGTTATTTCAAATTTAATTTCTATTTTGCGCAAAGAATCTTTTTCATCAGCCTAACTTTTGTCTGTATCTACATCTTTACTACAGGAGATATGAGTACAGAGTCCTCTATCATGGCTCCAAGAAAATCTTCCAAGGTGATTGCTGAGAGTTTAGAGCAAGGCCTAGATACTATTTCTGATACTTCACCCCGAAGTATTAATACCGTCAAAACCTGGTCATACGTCTCTGACATTCTTCAGTCCGAATTGGTGGATTGTTCAAATGATTCCAGCGATAACGAGAAGGACGATTTGGACACCTAATACAAAATTTTCATTCAAGTAGAGATGCACAAAATAGCAGCAAGGCCACGGCTCCTTCCCTATTATGATATGATCAGATGGGCACTAGACCATGTGGATATCCCGGCCAGGACTATTATCAATGAGCAACAAGTGACGATTGGGAATTTTTGACTTGAACATTTGCAAGCAATGTATCAACTGTCACCCATGCCAAACTTCGCGTACAATGCCGAGTTTTTTGAATATTTCAAGTGGAAGGAATGCCAACAATACGAAAAAAAATTGTCTGATTTGATCAAAGATTGGGTCTCGCACACCGCAAAATTCAGGGCGGATGGTAACATAGTTTATTTAATCTCTTCCTTAGAACCACAATTCAAGTATATAGCAATGATGACCTGTAGGTTGTATGGGAGGGTGGACACCGCACACTTTTACCTCTCATGGGTGCCTCTGATTCACACATTCGTCGAAGGTTTTTCCTTTGACTGGTCCATACTGTTGTCAGACAGTCTAACCAGTCGGATTAATGAATATCGAGTGCAGAAGGCGAATGGGAAAGCCACCTCATTTTTCATGTCCGCTTACATCATGGACGTTGTTTGTTTCATGATGCCTTTCCCTCTAATGAGTTGGAGCTGGAATCCATCTGATGCTGAGCCTATCCATGTCTATCACTCAAAACTTTGGGAGGATATGGCCACAGAATTCATATACGAGATTTTCAATTTGGTAATGGTACCGATGCATGTATCCATCTTCGATAACCCACTGCCCAGGATTTCAAATAGCATCACCACCAACTTGAGTAGTGTGGTTGACTGGTATGTAGAAGCATAATTTTCATACATTAGGGTTTTTGGTGCCTCTGTGCCCCCGTATGCTCTACCACTATTTATGCCAAATAGGCTGGTATGTCGCGAAATCATCAAGCAAACTGTGATCAGTGGCATAAGTAGATATCTTAAAGGTTTTTCAAAGAAGGTATGGCTGCCCTTCTCCATTCATTTGAATACATATTATTTATTAGATTTCAGACATGCAAAATCCGAGGCAGCGACCTTATAGGATATTAAATTAGTCCACATTGAGTTTAAGAAACACAAACCACACATGGTCATGGGTAATCACATGGCGAGTTGTGGCCTAAAAATATATGAACATGAGCATTCACCTCATGATGACATATTTCGAGGGGCGAGATCTTATGTCGAGGTCCTAAGTCGGATTCAAACTCTGTCACCCAAGGAGATCGCTGATTTCTTCAAATTTCAAGAACACCAACGAAGTTGCCTTCTCCCAGTATTACAGGGTAAGAACCCATCGAATGCAAATGTACAACAAATGAAAGACAAGGGCTCCAAAGATTCAGGACCTTACCAAGGGGAAAATCAGGAAAAGAAAAAGAAAACCAGGGACCTGGAACAAGAAGTCGAGATCCCCAACGCTCCAAGCAAGCCAACCTCAGTTGTTACCCCTAGGAAATCATCCAAGGAAATCGATAGTACCATTGTTTCTGTCACTCCCGTACAATCCACGAAGGGGATCGCCGACGAGGGATGGATTTTCAGTGAAGAACTAATGCCTGTTACTGTAGAAGAGTTGCCTCTGAAGGAATTTTTCTTCGATAAGAAGAGAAATTCCATTGTGAAGAAAGAGCTTTACCGAGAAGTGGGCACGGTAGCTAAAAAATTCAAAATCCTAGCCGATGGAAAAGCCATGAAAAAGGGGGAATTCACAACTCAAATAGCAGGGATGTTGGGGGCTTTTTCTACAGCCAACCAATACTCTGTTAGATCCCTAAAAGAAGAATTAACACGGAATAACCGCTTGATCAGAACTTTGGAGTCTAAGCTAGCTACAACATAAGATACTGTCAAAGATCATGTGAACACAAGTCTACAGCTAGTCAGAGAAACCGATCAAAAAGAAATCGAGCAACTCAAATCCAATCTCGAACAAACACAACTATTGGCCCAGACCAGTCAGTCACAGATAAGCCAATAAGAAAAATTGATAGGTCAGTTATAGTCAAAGTTAAATTTCACCAAGAGCCAAGTGATAGATATCGAGATATTCCAATCCCAAGCTATCGAAATACAAAAAAGAGTGTCAACAACTCAACAAGATTTACTCGCTAAAGTGGAAATCATTCAAAACCAATGTCGGATCATTGATCAAGTGCTGGAAGACATCTCTTTGAGAGAAAGAGAAGTTGGGGTGGCTTGGGTCACTTTCCAAGAGGCTTTCATAGCCATGATGAAAAAGGAAATGGGCAGTAGTTCGAAGCTCTCCATCCCAAAGAAGACCAGAGGTAACATCTTGCTGAAGGCATGGGAGAAAAACATATCAGAGAGCAGAGAACGGACTAAAGAGGTAAGAAACTCTTGTGAAGAAACCTTCATCTTGATAGATGAAATTTTTTTGAGTCTCGATAATCAAAGCAGCACTGGGACACTGGACTAGATCGATATAGGCAAGCAACTGCTAAATATCAAGGAGAACAAGGAAAAGGAGCGGGCTGAAATATCACGGATCAGCCAGAATGACATAGTCCAAGTGGATAAATGGTTAATAAAACCAAGTATACAATTATGTTTTATCATCTCCGAAGACCGACAGGTGGGAGGAAGGTTGCCATAGTTAACGAAGGATTGTTACACTTTTGAGGAAAACCACCAAGTAGAGCCTTCCAAGTTGATAGCCCAGTTGGTGGAGAGGTACGTCACTTGCACCAAGCAGGCGAAAGGATAGGTTCCTGGTACCAAATAATGACAAGTGTCTTCTTGTTCTATTTTTAGAACCCGAAGAGTAAAGAAAAGAAGGTGTTCCACCCGCATGAAAGATGACAAAGGAAAATAAGCGAAATGCTTGAACTTCTCATTTTTTAACCGGAAATTTCAGGAACGATTCAAATTCAAATTTTCAAAAGTTTGTAGATATAGGCATTTTGAAGAAGGAAAGGAGGTTGGACCTTTTTTGGCCGATTGTAATAGAGACTTTTTCGTTTGAAAATTAATACAAAGCCATCCGAAGATTCCTGATTCTGTCAAGACTGAGTTATGAGTTTGTTTCCTCTGTTATCTTATATTCAATTTCATTTCAAATATATATGTCTAATGAATGCTTCACTGCAATTTAGTATAAACTCTACCGTGGTGATCAACTTTTAGACATCTAATCATTTGCAGTTTTTCTTCTGTATCGTCTATCAGTAGGTACAAGACCTGTGAATTTTTCTTAGATCTTTATATTTTATGCTTCGTCAGATTTCTTCTTGTCTTTTTCTTCTTCTGTTTATAGGGTGAGATTCTCCCTTGATAGGAGCCTCACATTATAGACAACTCAGTTATGGGAAAAGGCCTTTGGTTTGCATTCTATCTATGATTTCGGATTCGAGAGTACTCTTTTTACGATCCAAAATTTGAGGCAGCATCCTAAACCTCAAACTTTCCTTTAACTTTCCCTATTCCTCTATGACTGTTCCCGTTGCTAGACAACCCAATATTGAACCCGGCTTGTTGGATCAAACCACCATCGCTCTGAACCTTTTCGACACCATACTTAAAACAACCACCACCTGTGTAGAACTAGAACGTTCATGGGATTCCATTGAACAAGATATAAGCATCCATGAACTTCTGGAAGCGAGACAGAGGCAACCTAGAAATCAACATTAGCTTCCTTTCCCGAAGGTTGATCCTCCCCCTTTTATCTTTCACACCACTTTTGGATGCCTAGACCTGGTACTTTCTATCCTTAAGTATAGACTCTAGAACAACAGGTATCAATACATCATTTGTCAACCTCATGAAATTGGTTGGTGCATTTGTTAAGCTAAAGGGCATGACCAGCCATTCGAAGAGACCTTCTTTATATTTGAAAGTTGTCTTCCATACATCAGTTGGTTTGATGGGAACCTTGTGGTAGCCAGAATTTAGGTCAATATTGATGAAGAAATTTTCCCCCTTGAGTTGGTAAAGAAGTTCATCAATTTTGGGAATTGGGTACCAGTTCCTGACTGCGATTTTTTTTAATGCTTTGTAATCAATGCAGAGTCGCTAGGTCCCATCCTTCTTCTACACCAGTACAATCGAGCTTCCACAAGGAGAGGAGTTGGGCATAATGTTCCCCTTTTGAAGAAGCTCTTGGATTTGATGCTTGAATTCGTCATTTTCCATTAGTGAGAAACAATATATTGGTCCATTAGGAAAATATGCATCAGGGGTTAGATCAATTGGATGCTTGACTTGGTAGTGCATCAGTACCTTAGTGGGTGAGGAGTAGATGTCTCTCTACTCTTCCATGATCCGATCCACTTTATTCTGTTGCAAAGGGAGTCTCTTTGCAGAGGCCACAGATGTGGCAGTGACCTTCTTCTTACTGTGAGAACATATCACAAAGAATAAAAACTTCCCAGTGTATGAAATGATGTTACTGCATTTCTTAGCAGAGATTAAAGAAATAGAGGTAGGTGGCACTACCTCTGGTATCCTGTACAATTGTCTACCAAGAGTAATAATAACATCATGGGGTGTAGAATCATATAAAACATGACACTTCCACAAATATGGTTGTCCTAAAAGAACATCACAAAATTCAAGGGGATAAATATCACACAATACCTCATCTTTCAAAGGCTTGATGTCGTAGGGCAGATGACACTGTTGGCTGACAGGAAGATCTATTCCTTGGAAAATCCATCCAATGGTGTAGGGATGCGGGTGCAATGTCATCGACAGGTCCAACCTCTTAATGACCTTTTATTAGATTAGGTTCTTCTGGCTACCTCTATAGATAATGAAATGAAGTGGATCCCCCTTTACGCACATATGTGAGTGAAAGAGGCGCTCCCCTTCCTCTGGTTCTTCTGGTTTTATTGGCTATACTTTAGTGGTAGCGATAGTGGCACTAGATTCAACATCGATAATTTTCTTCCCTCCTTATCTATTTGATTTGGAGTCATAATTGACCTCTGACTTAGAAGCCTTCATCTCGGCCACAAGTGACTGCTTGGAGCGGAATTATTCGGTGGTGTGCCAAGGGATTTAATGGTATTCACACCATTTTTTGTGTCCTTATTTGTGTTCTCATTGTCCTGACAGTGTCCATATTTTCTATGTCCCTTTTTGTGTGTTTTGGGGCCACCTTTTCCCTACTTCAGCTGTGAGGATTTTGCAGATCCAAACTCTCGCCTCTTCTGCTTAAATTTCTACTCGATCTTGATAGAATATCTATAAGTCGTACCCAATGAGGCGATGTCTAGAAACTCCATTTATGTTTGAATGTATCTATGCAAACAACTATGGTATTTGAGCACTAGATGTCGCTCAGAGTATTTGATACCCAATTTGGTGCACAAGGTATGAAAAAGATTGGTGAAATCTGGTACTGTCTGGTCGCTTTCCTAACATAAGGTGGTCCATTTGGTGTACTAGTCCTTCTAGCTTCCAATAGGGTAGTATTGTTTTTTAATGGAATCCTGGAAGGAATCCCATGTAGGGGAAACAACAAATATTGCAGATTCCTCTATGGCCCTTTACTCAAAGAAAGTATCCCACCAATCCTTAACATGGGGGACGTCCTTGAGGAGTGCAAAGGTAATATTTTTCCTAACAGAAAAATTATGGACTAAAAAATACCCTTCGAGTAGATTCAACCATTTATCTATAGCATCTACATCTATCAATCCTTCAAATAATGGAATATCAAAATTTACCTTTACCTTGAAGGGGGTTGCATGGCCGCTTGATGAAGATTCTTCTCCTGTGGGCAGTTACCAAAGGATCTGTGAAAATTTTTCCATGATTTTTGTTCCTTTGTCACACAAAGGCTTCCTCGATAAACATTTTAAAATGATCTCCTCCTCCATATTTATTTTCGTCCCCCGTGGGTTTTGTCTGGCTCGGAGCAACCGATATTGCAAAGGCTCGATTGGTTCGAGTCCCAACTTCTTGCACCTAGATCTTATTAGACACATGTACGAAGAAAAATAAATGAAGAGGGGAACAAACTGATTAACAAACTAAATACAATAAACACATAGATATGGAGAACAACACAGATATCCAATGAACAATATCTTTTATTGAATAAATGAAATAGGTTGAAACTATAAAACTGCAGAATTGAAACAACTTGCTCAAATGGTGGTAGCTATCTCTGAGAAGAGATGTGGTTGCTACGCACATATGTATGATAAAAATGATTACAATGAGGCTCCAGATTCCTTTTTAATATTACTCATGAATGCCAAAACCCTAAACATCCAAAAACCTAACCCTAGGAGGTGAAATGCCAAAATTCATGTGGGCCCCTATGGGTAAGTTGGTACCTCAACTTCTCAGGGTCGTAACTTTTTCATACAACCTCCGTTGTAGGTGTGTGATAGCTTGTTGGAAATATATTTTTGAGAACTACACATTATTTCGTCAAAATTTGACTGTCTATAGTTTGACTTTCTATAGTTTGACTATGGCAAGACAAAAAAACAYCGTTTAGGGACCCAAAATGACCTTGGAAGTACATAAAGATGTTCTTACATAAAAACATCCAAAATAAGCCAATTGGATTAGGTGGGAGGCCACCAGTATCCTCCTAGAAGATGTGTAGGGCTTCAAATATCCCTAGAAGTGTAGAACCCACAATTACAAATAAGTACGAAAGAATGTGTTGAACTAAAATCTATGAAGAGGATCTAGTTGGAATATGTGGGTGGCCACCAATATCCTCTTGGATCTAAGACACTTCATAATAAATTATTCCATGGTTTCATGTTCTCCGGTAAGACCCCTAAAATCACAGTTGTGCTCTAGAAAATCAAGAATATGTTGTTTAGTACTGATGTTAAACATAAATGCCCACTTATAGTCTACCTTGACCATGAGAACTTACTTCAATATAGCTTGTATCTATCCCCCATGAAAGTACCCATGGATTTCAATAAAGTTGATAGGGACCTATAGATCCTAAGGACTTGGAGGAACTCAAACATTTAACCTTTCAGGAATACACCAGAACAAGAGAAGTCAAGGATACCATATCGGGTGATATCAATAGCTCATTCACCCAACCTATGAGGTTATAGAAAATAAATATAGGGAGTGATGAGCAACCTAAGATGGTGTCCATAGGTGATTATTAGGATGATAAAACTCTAACAAAGATATATTCTCTATTGCAGGAGTATCAAAATCTCTTTCTTAATAGTTTTTCATAAATGAATGGGATTAAGAGAGAGTTGGGAGAAATGAGGATCGAATTAAAACCAAATTATAAGCATGTCAATCACAAAACATACCATATGAATTCACGAGTCAAGGGGATGGTTAAGAAAGATATTGATTGAATGTTAGTGGCTAGGATAATTTTCCCTACAGATGAGGTCGAGTGGATCATTCCTATTGTAATCTAAAGAAATAAGGGTATTGATGATATAAGAATCTATATGGATTATAGGAGTTTAAATGCAACTTGTGTACATGACCATTTTCCCATTCCCTTTAGTGATGAAGTCCTTCATCAAGTAGTGAGAAATGAAGCCTATTCTTTTATATATTGATTCTCACACTACCATCACGTTAGAATTGCAAAAGAATATAATACAAAGACTACCTTCACTACATAATGGGGTTCCTTTTCTTATAACATTATTCCCTTTGGGATGAATAATTCCCCAACTATTTTCTCTCGAATACTTATTGTTGCATTCCATGAATTTATCCATAAGTTCCTATGACGTGTATATGGATGATTGAACCATATACAACCTATTGGAGGATCACATAGGTTTACTACGATTGATGTTGATCGATGCAAGAAACCACATATTTCTTTAAACCTGAATAAATATATATTTGTTGTACCCTTTGGAAATATTTTGGGACATATAGTATGCATGGAAGGAGTGTTGGTTGATCCTGTAAATATTGTTGTGAAACTTAATATGCCCCTACCTAAGAGTGATAAAACATTGTGGTCAACGTTGGTTCACATTGGATACTACTGTCAATTTATCAAAAATGATGCAATCATCACTACCCCATTGGAGAAATTGTTGAACAAATATGAAGCCTTTAGTTGGAATATAGAGTGTTATAACCCTAAACTGTACCATACATGCCTACTTGGCATCAGGCCATCTTACTTGTTACCTTTTCCAAGCCATCATTAAACAACTCTTCTAAAAAAACATTTTCTTGAAGATGTATGCACCCTGCACCACTACATCCCGCGTACACACGCTTATTGCACCATTACAGCCTGCGTACGCTCACAAAAAGTGAAAAAAATAAAAATTGCAAAGGGATATAGGATTTTGGGCCCTTACTAATCATTTGACCACCTATAGCTGGCCACCCAACCGAATACCTAGCTTTTTGGCCTATAAAATAAGGTGTTGGGGTCCCATTTCAAAGGGAAGCACGAGATAAAAGAAACTCTGCCCATTTCAACATCCCCCCTTTGCCCCAATGTTTTTCAACCATGTTGTGAGTTTGAGCCAGAATTCCCTTTTTTCAGCCCTTTTTTCCTCCATTGCAGATCCTTGCCATTTCCCTAGAGAGAATCGAAGAGGAGAAGAATACATGGAAGCAATTGGTGCATGGTGAAGAGGAGACCAAGACCGATTTTGAGGAGCAGTCGTTGGTCTCATATTGTAACCAACTTTGTGAGATTAATATAAAGAAATACTTTTTTCGTCTCGCCAAATGATGTCTTCAATCTTCATGATTTATTTTTATTTTGGTTATGATATCTAACCCACTAATCCATATGTATAATGCAATCTTGTAGTTTGTTGTTTGTCTTTTGATGAATGCAGATCATCCTTGGGAGGAGACTTGCAGCCAGGAAACAACCAAGCACAAACAGATCGATACCGGATGCAGAGTTTAAGGTAGGACTACCTGATCCCTATACTTTGCTTTTTATGTATTCTTGTGGGGTAATGTCAGGATAGATGTTAAAAGTAGGAGACTTTAGACTGTTAGATCTGCCTGCACTTTAGAACCCTAGTGTAGTCCATAGGGGGTTTTCCTACTTACATTAGAATTGGAAACCATATTGGGGAGACCTCTAGGGTTTTTAGGGGATATTCTTTTTGGGTGATTTAATTAGTTTAATTACTTTTTCTGAGTTTCTGTAAGTGTATGTGTATTTAAGAGATTATGGTCTTCAATACCAATACTCCCTTCCTAGTTTGCTTGACTGTTAGTTTTCATTTTTTGAGAAGTTACAGAGGTGTACACAGCCTGTAGTGGGTCCACACGCGTACATACACACCCTACCTTTAGACAGCCCGCGTACATATGTTGGTTGTTGAAGTGTTAGTAGCATGCCTGTGTTGAGAAAATATTTTTTAAAGAAGAGCCAGTCATCCTATTCCTTGTCAGAAGTCATACTTCTCAGGGGTTTTCTTTATCTAGTCCTAGTCTCTGTTACAACAATTTGTAGCTTAGTTCTGACCTCAGTTTAGCTTATTCCTTAAAAGATTTCTTATGTTTTTCTGTTAGGGTTTCAGACAAGTCTATGTGTCTTTTCTGATCATCCCGTTGGGTTTGGTCAGTGACTCTGTGCGATCCGTAGTGGGGCCATAAGTCATTTCTTGGTCTTGTATTTTCTTCACTTTTCCCTTTCACTTGATTTAGAAGAAAATAAAAAATAATTCATTTTCAAGTTTCTTATTTTGAATCATTTTGAAAAAAAAAAAAAAAAAATTTCTTTGTCTGGTAAAAGTAGTTTAGGTTAGTTGCTTTATTTATCAAGGAAAATAAAGTTTTCTTAAGTTCTTTATTTGAATACTTAGGACATTATGTAGCTCGTAGTTGAGCGAAATCTTGTTTTAATTTTTTCTTTTCAAAGATCTGAGAAAAATAGTTATGAAAAGTTTGGTGAAAGAGTTTAAATTGGAAAATATTTATTTGTGAAGAAGAAATAGTTTTTTTTCAGTTTCATTTTATGCTATTCTCTTTTGTCTCTTAAAGAACATCACTAGTTTCACTTCCATTCCCTTTGAATTAAGAAAACCACTAAAATTAACGATTAATCAAAATTTACTAGACTTTGTGTTTGTAGGGTCCATCAATTTAGTCTAGGATAGAGCCTTGATTTAGGATTGGAGAGGAAACTCTTCAAGGCTACAAAAACAAACATAGGAGTCTTTCCTAGGGAGTGCTTCAAGGTCCAGTAACTGTGAAAGTTATCTGGGACCACCCTCTAACACAGGGGCTAAACACGAGGTCATGTGTGGAAAGGTAGCGTATATAACCCCTCCAAAGCCGGACCAAGCATAGTGGGGAACACATATAGAGGGCTTATCTTGGGATTCCATTGATCGCATTTTACATAGAGATTCATGGGTCTCAAATCTGTTAGAGGTCCTTAGTCGTCTTTTGGAACACTTTATTTCGATACCCTTAATAGATTTTGGGCTTGATACCCTGCTCATTGCGGTCCACCTGATTGTCAACTGTACCCACCTGGTGATTGTTCACGCACTGGAAAACTAGTTGCCTTTATCTTAGTAAATTACACAGGTGACTGCGAGGGTAGACCATGGTACCTAGGGAAGAAATTAGGCCATGCTTTGCAAAGCATACCCAGAGGGTTCTTCCGTATTTGAGTTGTACTTGCATCGGTAAGTTTCTCTAGTGTTGGTTGGTGTAACTGTTCTTCCAACTAGCTAGTGATATTCTTGTCTTATCACATAGGATCTTTTTCTAGTGTGTGCTGGTCTTTAAAATTAATAGAAATCCCTATTGTGTCGTTGAAATTATCATACCATGGAGGATCAGGAGCTCCAATGGTCGTGAAGGCTTCTTCACATACCGTTGGTTGATCTGGAGACACCCCCGCCACCACTAAGGCGAAGACTAGACCAACAAGGGTCTTTTGAGGTGACAGGGCCACAAGAAACTGTGCCCAACCCATCTATGAGAAGAGAACATTTGATTATGGAGGAACCAACCCTTTATGACCTTGGAGTGGAAGCTCTTGGTCCATACAATTCTCCGATCACTGATATATCAGTGCCCATCATCGTAAAGGTTGACCCTTATGAGCGTCAGGTAGTGTCACAAGAAGCGATGGAGACAAATGTTGTTACTTCTTCAGGGAATCCTCATACTCCCTCTACGACTGTCACTACAGGGGGTTTTCCACCTCCTAACCAACCATCATCGGTCCGGACCACTATGGTCTTGACTGCCTCTACCTCGGGCAATGGTTTTTATCCATGATTTTGGTCATCATGATGATGTATTGATGATGGTATATTCAGGCTCTTCATTAGAACTTTTTCCTGAGAAAAGTTACCTTCATCTCTTTCCAAGAAATCACATTTTTAAGGACTATTCGCAGGCTGCTAGTATATTTTCTTACGAGAATGCATGATTCTTGTAGGCTGCCTTAAGCCAGGGTGCGAGAAGTTCACACTGTAATGAACTGCTAGGGTGCAATCTCTTTCTAAGACAAGGAAAAAGATGAATTATCGAGGGGGTCATATACCTCCTTCATCCTTACAGAGGGGGTCATATACCTCCTTCATCCCCTTTGCTCGGCGGTGCTCACCAGCACTCCACCGGGCCGAACGTAAACTATAGTTCATTTGGAGCAGGTAATCAAGGACTTCCTTCTTATAGAATTTCCGTATGTTCAACACTGTTCTCTTTGTTCGACGCATTTGGTAACAATGCATTCTCATCAGTTGTTGTCTCGTCCGGGGGCAACCCTAGTTATGGACAACAAAATCCTATGCCGGGTACTATTCCTGCACAAGGGGAAAACTTAGGAATTCCTTCCTTGCAAGGACCTTGAAATGCGTGGAAGGGATCATTTCCCTCGTCAAGGATGTTGACTGGGGGAAACCCCTTCCATAGCCAATGGAACCCCAGGCAAGTCTCGAGACCTATGCTTGTTGGATCGGCAGGGGGAAACCCTTCCCATAATCCTTGGAATACAATGCAAGCCCAACCTTCTATGTCCTATTACTGGAGTCAGCTGATGACGTCTCAACAATCGCAGAACCCATACACTGATCATGGCCATGGTTATTACCTGAACCCTAGCCAACAACCTAACTTTTCTTGGCAACCTGGTGCCAGCCAAACTCCAAGCTTCTCTTTCCTTGGTTATAATCGACAACCCAAATTACCATTTCTGGCCACTTTGCACTTGCCAGACTTGACAAGGTTATTAAACGACCCCATCTATCATGATCCGCATTGGCCTCCTATGCCAACCAAGTTTCCTTCAGAGATTCCAAAGTTCGAATCTAAGCCTAATGAAGATCCAAGCGATCATGTGACTACCTTCCATTTATGGTGCTCATCCAACTTTTTGAGAGATGACTCTGTCTAGTTGTGTTTGTTTCAACGCATTCTCATCCCGAGTGATGCAAAATGGTACATCAATCTCAATTGCTCAATATACTCTACCTTTGGCAAATTGGCAATGGTTTTATTAAACCATTTTCAATTACCTGTGAGACACGACATCGATACTGAGTTGCTGGCCAACTTTGAGTAAACAAAGGTAGACCATATCTCAGATCACATCTGATAATGGAGACACCTAAAGATTTTGATAAAAGTACCAGTCCCACCAGCATTCCTTCTTGAGTGGTTCCTTAAGTCTTTAGTACCTCAATTATCTAAATATGTCACAACGTCGGGGGTCATTTAAGAAGAAGAAGCGATAATGAGATCTCAACAGCTAGAGTTGATTTACTCTCAGTCTAGTTTAATTTATGAAATTTTTCCAGATGCATCACGGTCGATACTTGACAAGACCAGATAGAGATCTAGAACACATGTGAATGGTATTTTTGGTTCAACACAAACTAAGCCCGTTGATCAGCTGTCGAACCAGTTACAACAATTGTCAATACAATAGACAATGACCAGCTAGACCAAAGGTTTGACTTCTTCCCCTACTCAAGCATTGGAAGTATAGAGTGGGCAATCAAAAAACCCGAAGGCCACCCAATAGCCTAACAAAAAGAAGAAACAGAGAAATAAGGGTAAGGGGGATAAGAAACCTAGCAATAATGTTGGTGGGGGAAACACAAAAAAGAATAAGTCAAAGTATCTGTGTAATCTTTTCACAGAATACCATCTGACTCATCTGTGCCGTCAACTTGCGGAGGCCCAGAAGTTATTGGCACATCAACACCCCGCCATGTTAACAAACTCATTTCCACATGGGAAAACTTTAACTCAAGCCTCTTTTAGCATGAAAGGGGGCAGTCTGGGACCCACTCCGTCTTCGAGTAATATTTCGTCTCTGAATGTGTATATGATGAAAGATAACATTGATATAGAAACTAGGACACACGACTACAGAATGACAAACACCTCTGAGAAGGGTAAAGAAGCCGAAAACCCATATCTTCCTCTCCAGTTTGAGAAGTCGTTGGGGAAAAAAATGACACACATCCCAAAAGGTGTGTTCAAGAAAGATTCCCACAATCCAAATGCAAGGGCCACCCAGAACTACTCTGTGGTGGAGGATTTGTCTCAAACCCCTTTTGCAATGTCCTCTTTGGAGGTCCTCCAGAGCTACCCTTCCCAGAGAAAGGCTTTGTTAGCTTCCGTAGGATCTGTTGAGACTTGTAATCTAGGAACTATCATGCTTGATACAACTGACTTAAAACCTCTTCTCCCTTACCACATGACATTTCAGATAGTAGTGGCTTACACCACAAAAACTTTTACTCAGAACATTTTCTGCATGGTGGTTGATGTGGGTTCCTCAACATGCGTGATGTCATTGGCATGTTGGAAGGCAATTGGCCAATCCATTTTGTCTCTGTAACCTACTATTCTTACCGCTTTCGACAGTCATTCATTCCAACCACATAGAATAATCCCCTCTTTCTCTGTTCAGTTAGGGGCAAATATCGTGTGTGTCGAGATTGAAGTGGTCGATGTGTCTCTCGACTACAATCTCTTGTTAGGAAGGAGTTGGACCTATGCTATGAATGAAGTGGTCACTATAATTTTGCGAGTCTTGTTGTTTCCACATGAGGGTTAGATCATGTCCATTGATCGGTTGTCTTTCTCCTATCCTGACCCTTCATCGGGGGAATCCATGGTCTCGATGATTGATAACCCTCAACTCGAAATTGTCAATGTAGGGGTTGGTTTGTACCCATCTTTGATGGGTAATTTTGATTACCCGCCTCCTTCCGGCGACGTTAAGTTCATATAGATGGTCCCCGACCAGTCTAAGGTTGAAAATTTTCAAGTCTCATTGTTTTGTATGACTTACTTTGATGATCCATGGGCTCTTCCTTCCCCATCAACCACGATGGAAGGGACAGGGCACCATGGCATGGCTATGCCTTTCTCCGTGACAGAGGTTGCGTACTCTATAGTCCAGCAATATTTCGTCGATCCTGATCCGACTCCCCACAGGAGTTAGATCTGGTTCTCTAGCCTATTTGGGCTCAAGGTTCCCTCACTGATATTGATTCTTTAGACTTAGTATTTCCCTTAGACGAGGTGATTATTTTGGCAATGACTAGTCCAGACAGACCCTGGGATGATCTCCATTACAGATCTTATTTCCTCCCAGAGTTAAGAATAATTGAAGCAGGTGAATTCACTTTGACTATGACTGGATATAGGTCTTGTCCTATAAATCCTTTGGCTACGCACGTAGTTTACGCTGAAGGAAATATAGAAACCATCGCTAAAACAATACCTATTGATATCTATAGAACCCCTGGCATCATGGAGAATGTTTCCGTTGGAGCGTACTTCTCCCCCAAGGAGATTCATATCTACAAGGACTTATTTAAATAATTATGCGACTTGTTTTCCTGGTCTTACGAGGAAATTCCAGGCGTAGATCCAAGAATTGTTGAACAAGAAATCACGCTGTATCCTGATKCTAAACCGGTCCGACAGAAGCTTMGTCTGGTTAATCCTAAGAAAGAAGCAACTATCAAGGTTTAAGTAGAGAAACTTCTTGAAGTTGGTTTCATCTACCCTATCCAATTGACTCAAAGTATGTCAAATCTTATTCCAATCAACAAAAAATAGGGTACGATTCATGTATGTATGGACTTCCGTGATTTGAACAAGGCCTGTCCAAAAGATAATTTCCCCACACTATTTATTGACCAGATAGTCGATGAATGCATAGGTTGCGAGGTCTTTTCTTTCATGGATGGATTTTTGGGATACAATCAAATATAGATCAAACCCAAATACCAACAAAAAACCACTTTCATTTGTCTGTGGGGTACATTCACTTATCGAAATATGCCTTTTGGTCTGAAAAATGTTGGAGCTACTTTTCAGTGGGCTATGTATTTTTCTTTCCACAATATCAAACACATAGTTGAGGCTTATCTAGATGATTTAGCATCATGATCTCGTAAGAGATTTGATCATCCCGCACACCTCTGATTTATTTTTTAGCGATGTCACTACTACTAGATTCGCTTGAATCCAAACAAATGTAGTTTTTGTGTGATGTCAGGTCGTCTACTAGGTTTCATAGTTTTGACAACATGGATCATGGTCAATCCTCTAAAGGTTGAGGTGATAGTTCAGTTGCCTCCCCCGTGCATAGTCCCTCAACTTCAGAGTTTGCAGGGAAAAGTGAAATTCTTACGGTGTTTCATTGCAAACTATGTCAAGATCACAAAGGGTTTCATGCGTTTACTGAAGAAGGATGTTCCTTTTCATTGGGAGGAAGTCGCTCAATGCTCTTTCGAAGCATTGAAACATGCCCTCACGTCTACCCCTCTGCTTCGGCCACCCAATTATAATAAATATTTCTTATTGTACTTAGCTGTTGCGGAGTTGACCATTGGTATGGTCTTGGTTCAATAGGCTGATTTGTTTGAAGAATACATGATTTATTACCTGATTTGAGGCCTAGCTAGACCAGAACTCAATTATTCCCACGTTGAAAAACTTGCATTGGCAGCAGTTCATGATGTCCAATGGTTTCTTCATTATATCTTGTTTTTCAAGACCACCATCATTATTATTTTGATTTTGACTTGGATTTTGTTTCGGTGAAATCCAAAAATTAGTTGGTCTTCGCATAACTCATCTTGGAACTTTCGGTCGAATCAGGTGATGTTATACCCGAGGAGTCACCTATTAAAAGAGACATGTTTTTAATTGTGTCTTCAGACCCCTGGTATGGAGATGTACTAGTCTATTTCCAGACTTTGCAGTGAACCTCCTCTGCTTCTTGTGATGAGCATCGCCATATACGCCATCAGGCCAAGAACTATCTCATACTCAAGGACACTTTGTATCGTCGAGGTGTAGATTGCATCCTTTGTCAATGTCTCACTCATGAAGAAGTGGAAATCATGCTTAAAAATTGCCACACTAGAGCATGTGGCAGTCATTTGTCTGGGTTGGCAACAACCCAAAATATTCTACAAGCCGATTACTTTTGGCCGACATTAATAAAAGATTGTGTTGAATCGGTCAAGAAGTGCCACCCGTGTCAGATCTTCTATCGGAAGATGAGAGCACACCCCACTCCCATGTCTCTCATCATCACAGTTGGTCCCTTCACCAAGTGGGGGATTTATTACATGACATACAACCCCCCTTCAGCAAGGGGGCACTGTTATATCATCGTAGCAATAGACTACTTCACAAAGTGGGTTGAAGCTATGCCAACGTTTAAAGATGATGGCGAGACAACAACTCTCTTTTTCTTTAACCAGATAATAGCAAGGTTTGGCATCCCAAGAGAGATTGTCACTAACCACAACAGTCACCTTCAAAATAAAATGATGTTCGAGTTAACGTCAAAACTTGGGTTGAGGCAGGAACATTCGTCACCCTACTACCCATAAGTGAATGGTCAGGTGGAAGCTGTGAATAAGTCCCTTAAGACTATTTTACAGTGAACGAACAATTCGGCCAAGTCAAATTGGCATTTGATGTTGTACTCGACATTATGGGCCTATCGAACCTCTGTTAAGACTGCAACCGGTTTCTCACCTTTTCAACTCGTTTACTGGCTAGAAGCAGTCTTTCCTATAGAGTGCCAGATCCCATCCTTAAATTTGGAACTGTAGTTATTTCCAGACACTTCACCACTTGAGCAACGCTTATTATATCTTGAGTAGCTCGATGAGAAATGTCGAGATGCAACCTTGGCCAATGAGGCTAACAAACAAAATGTCAAGTGTTAGTATGATTGGTCTGTTCGTCCTTGGATTTTCACTGAAGGTGACTTTGTCCTGGTATATGACTAAGATAAAAATCCCCTGGGGGAAGGAAAGTTCAAACCCATGTGGTTCAGACATTTCATAGTGAAGGAGGTTCTAAAGAAGGGCGCTTATTGTCTGGTGGAATTTGAGGGAAATGCTTTGGTGAAGCCTAGAAATGGGCTATACCTCAAGAAGTATTACTTGTAGGTGGGTCACCTTGGGTGACTTCTTGTACATATGTATAGTTCTTATACATTCTCGCTTTTAGTTTTTGTCTTTTTGGTTTTATGGATGTGTCATTTTTTATGTCATATTTTCACCGTGGCAGATGTCAAGTGAATCAGAGGTGTTCATTGSGTTTTCATACGGCACTAGCCGACACACTTGGAGGCTTTCTTCCGCAGCTTGGGTCATTTTCACACCTTAGGGCCAATTGCTATCTTCAGRAGGTATATGTTTGGGCAACGCCACAAACAATGTTGCCGGATACAACGCAGTCTTAGAGTTGCTTCATGACTCTTTGTCGCATGGTATCTCTCACCTCCGGGTCTACTTAGACACTGAGCTGGTTGTGTCTCAGTTAAATGGGGTTTACTGCRTTTACGATCCTACTCTACACAGACGGTTCCTTAGGGTACATCTCTTAGAATGAATATATGATTACATTATGTATATCCATGTTCCTAGGATATTGAATCAAATCACAGATACTCTAGCTATTCATGTATTATATTTGGCATATTGCACACATGTAAGAAGAAACACACACACACACATGTAAATACATTTGTAAATAAATGCAATCCTTAATACATAAAAAGATGTAAATACGCATATATATATATATTGAAAGTATCAAAGTACATAGGTGGGTGCAAGGGCCTCAAAAATATATATGTCCAATAAGAGTCACGAGGCTAATGCCCTCAAAAATATACAAAAGGTTCCCTTGGCACGTAAATAGTCCAGCTTAGCTAAGTGTGGGGCCTGTTGGCCCTTCCATAGTGAACAACCAAATTTTCCAAATTCTGGAAGAGTTGGACCCAGGTCTGTGGTACCCCAACTACATGAGGTTGCATCATTGGTGGCAGATCCTTAATCTCTGCCATAGGGACTACGCGAGTGAGCGTGGCGAGGTTTCACTCCACCTGTCTCAATTCTCTCTTAGCCTCTTCGGATCGAGGTCCCCCTGCTGATACTACTGGTCCGGTGGCTATGGCTAGTCCTGCCTCTGGTCGAGGACGCCACCTGGTCCTTGAGAAGTCTGTTGGATGCACTAGTCCCACATTTGTACATAACCGATACATAGTTGTCAGATACTCTGGTACACATAAAAATAATATATATATATATAAAGAAATAAAAATTAAATAAATTTGAAAAAATCAAACAAAACTATCTCTCCTCATTCTACTCCGGGAGGTACAAGCATATTAGGATCCCTGGAGAAGTTGATCCTAACATAGGGGTAGTCCTCTATGGTCGGAATTTGTCGAGACCACCAGTCAAAATATTTATCATCGAATGCCTCAATGGTCCTCCCTCCCCCCTGTCATGGAAATAACACCTCCCATCTACATAATGTTGGGAGGGAGGCCTCATGCCCTAGTACTGTCTCTCGTGGACTGATACTAGGTACCCTCTCGAAGGAGAATATAAAGCAGTCCTGAACCCAAATTTTTTGTTCTCCCACACCCGATACTCTGTCAATTGTCTCTTCATGCAATCTAGCATGGTTTTTCTCTAATCGAACACTCTTGCATTCAAGCACTGTACCACATAATCCATGTGCACCCAAGATGCCTGATGTAAAGCCGTAGATCCATTAATCTGCCCAATATGTAAAAATATCAGTTTTTGTGATAGGTTGGAAATCTTGTGGATCGACACCTGAGAACCCACTTTATCTGTGCCCACCTCACAGTGTAGCTCGATTAACTCATCTATGTTGTGAGGCCTGGGGGGAAAGGTACGTAATTTAACTGGATCCCCTCTCCTCGAGAGACCAGTCAGGAACTAAATGTCTTTAGTCGTTGGATTTGATGACTGCACTCAAGCATAAATGCCTCGATGTCCGAGTGCCAGAAATCTACCAAGGCATTCAGTAACCTAGGTTGTGCCCTCATGAGTGGACACTTGAAGTATTTCAAAAAACAACATTGAGCTAATATGGAAAGAGAAAAAGGGTCTTCTAAGACCAAAGAATCAATGTCTTCATGCTCCCTTTCTCTCCAATGAACGTAGATCCTGCAAAAAGAAAAAGTTCAAAAGAGAGTAAAAAATCTTGCTTTTTAAAAAAAAAATCCACAATTTGGAGGGTGTACGCGGGCTGTATTGGACACAATCGCATATTCACGTGGGAAGATTGTTTAATGCATGTAGGCATATGTGGGCTATCCTAAGACAACCCACGTACATGTAGGGCCGACCTTTTTTAGAGGTGCGTGCCCCCGCAAAAACCAAATTAAAATGCAAAAGGAAAGTATAGAAATGAAAGAGGAGCTATTTTCTACTTACTTGGTCCAAGCGGAAGTTTGTTTCGTCCTATAAATCTCCCGGAATCAAATCTTTTAGAAAAGGGATGTTTTTGACTTCTTGTTCAATTCTCAATTTACAATGGTGATAATGAGCTGCCAACTTCTATTTATAGACTTTTTGGCCCCTTTTTGTCATTTTTTGGACCCCTTTTTCATTTTTTCTAGCTTGAAGATCGTTTAGTATGGTTCTTGAGTTTCCTATGGGATGTTACGATACATGTTTCTTTTGGTATTGGGAAAATTTTTGAGAGTTGGTTCATTTTTAAAGGTCCTTTGGTAAAAAAGTCATTTTTCCAACTTTTTGCATCTAAGTTAGGTTTCCACCTCCACTTTCTGCATCTCATTGTCTTTTCCACTTTTTCATAGGATCAACCCCACCGAGTTGCAACACAGAATCATCTTTTCTTCTTTATAAGTGTTGTAATTTAGTGGTAGATCCTGCCTTTACATGGATGCCCTAGTTAGATCCTCATTGCTTTTGGCGTCCATGCCATCCTTAATGACTATAGGCTCGGGAGTCCTTATTAGTTTTTCTTGATTATGAGTTTGAGCCTCATTTACATGATTCAACATCACTCTTGACCTCACCCTAGGGACTCCCAAACAATGAAGGGTATTCTTTTAAGACCTTTTGAGACCCTCTAAACATGAAAATATTGTCGAGCGATCTTGTTTCCCTTCACGCTCGCAAAACTAAAACTTGAAGGAACAACTTTCCGGCCGTAGTTTACCCCTTTTTCAGTCTAGACAGTCAATTGTACGAACAAAGGTATACTCTAGGAGCTTCAGTTCTCTAGGAGAGTATTCTTAGGTATAATTTTAACCCTTTTTTGGGCTTGAGGGACTAAAATTACAAAAAGGAACCCCCATGGAGTCCATAGTTAAGCTCTTTTCAGACTCTCTAAAATTGAAAAGATGGTCGAGTGACCTTATTTCTTCACACTTGTTAAATTGGTCCAGAAGAACATCCCTTACAGAGTCCATAGTTAATCTCTTTTCAAACTCCTTAAAAATGAAAATATTGTCGAGTGATCTTGTCTTTATCACACTCGTTAAAATGGTTTTGAACAGAGGTATTTTCAGTGCTAGTCTACCCCTTTTAGAACCGACTAGACTACCTTCAAAAAAGGTACCCCAGTCTCCTTTTACGCTTTTTCAAACTCTCTAAAAATGAAAAAATGTCAATCTTACCTTCTTTGGGMTCGTTAAAATTACATCGAAGGATGTTATCATTGTGTCTTATTAATCACATTTGCATTCTTGCATCTTTGGCCTAATGCACCAGACATGCATACCTGGCATCAGGCCATMTTACTTGCTATCTTTGTCAAGCCATCATTGAACAACTCTTCTAAAAAAACATTTTCTTGAAGATGTACGTGCCCTGCACCACTACTTCCCACATACACATGCTTGTTGCACCGTTACAGTCCGTGTACACTCACAAAAAGTGCAAAAAATAAAAATTGCAAAGGGATACAGGATTTTGGGCTGTCACTAATCATTTGACCGCCTATATCTGGTCACCCAAATGAATACCTAGATTTTTGCCTATAAAACTATGCCCATTTCAACATCCCCCCTTTACCCCAATATTTTGCAACCACGTTGTTAGTTTGAGCTAGAATTCCCTTTTTCAACCCTTTTTTCCTCCATTGCAAATCCTTGCCATTTCCCTAGAGAGAACTAAAGAGGAGAAGAATACATGGAAGCAGTTGTTGCAGGGTGAAGAGGATCCCAGAACCTATTTCGAGGACCATCTGTCGGTCTCATATTGCAACCGACTTTGTGAGATTAATATAAATAAATACTTTTTCTGTCCCGCCAAATGATGTTTTCAATCTTCATGATTTATTTGCATTTTGGTTATGATATTTAACCCACTAATCCATATGTAGAATGCATGCTTGTAGTTTCTTGTTTGTCTTTTGATGAATGCAAGTCAGCCTTGGGAGGAGACTTGTAGTCAGGAAACAACCAAGCGCAAAGGGATCGACACCGAACGTAGAGTTAAAGGTAGGACTATCGAATCCCTATGCTTTGATTTTTACGTATGATTGTGAGGTAATGTCAGGATAGTTGTTAAAAGTAGGAGACTTTAGAYAGTTAGCTCTGCTTGCACTTTATAACCCTAGTGTAGTCCATAGGGGGTTTTCCTTCTTACATCACAAAGTGTGATCAAGGCTTTGATACRCTCAAAGAAAAGTTGAGTATTTCCCCTATTATCATATATCCGAATTGGAATGAGGAATTTCACATGCACATTGATTTTTTTGGTATCCCTTTGGGTGAAATACTTATGCATCCTATTCAAGGAAACCTCGATCATCGTATCTACTTTTCCATCATGAATATTTCGCCTGTTGATCGGAACTAGATTACCACTGAAAGGAAAGGTTTAGCTATGGTTTATGCTTTGAAAAAGTTTAGACATTATCTATTCGAAGGCCATTTTAATTTTTTTACTGATCGTTTCTCTCTTGAATATCTAGTTAATAATCCTATGTTAGAATTCCAAATTTGTATATGGTTGTTGTTGTTTTAGGAGTTTTCCTTTGATGTCATTGTCAATCCAGAAAAATTAAATGTTGGCCCTGATCATATATCTAAAGTAGAATCAGACAAGAGTGGTAGAGAAGTAGATGATCAACTCCAAGATGTGGATGTTTTTAAGATCGAGGTTATCCATGATTACCTTTTGGATATTGCATTAATTCTCACTTATGTTACTAAGCATGATGGGTATTTCGCAACAAAAAAGAGGAATTTGGTGGTTCATGTTGTTGACTATCATTTGATCGTGAGCTAGTTTTATAAACTAGGTTTGGAAAACATCCTTCACAGATGTTTACTTGATCGTGAGTAGCCTAAAATCTTATAGGAATGCGACAGTGAAGTTGTGGAAGGGTGTTGTATGTTTGGGCTGAACCTGGTTCTACCTTGTTCTCCAACAAGAACCAAGAAACCATCGGCCCTTCTGGTAATCTAGAAGAAAACATTGCGCACATAGTGCATAGTACAGTCTCACTCGAGATGTCTTATTGGTGACTTTAGGATGCATATGTCTGCAGTCATGGAAGGGATTGGGGATGTTCTATTTCTTCTATTTTTACTTTAACATTCATCATATTATAATATTCATCTATATATAACATTTATTTCATTAAGTATTAGCAGTGTTGCGCTGTTACACAATATTTTCATCATCCCTATGACCGTTAATGATGTAAACCTATCTGTAGTCTTCAGAGAGGTCAGTATCCTGAGTTCCTGAAGAAAGAAGGGAGAAGAACTTTTCCTGAGAAAAGAAGTTTCATTTTCCTTTATGAAAACCCTATTAAAGATGATTTTCGCATGCTACACTATGGCTAGGGTGAGAGTATGCCTAATTCTTGCAGGTTGCACCATAGTTGGTTTGTGAGAGGTTCACAGGTTTCTCTATAAGCAGGGTGTGAGAATGCTCATATGTAGGAAAAATGAGCATCTTCTCGATGCCTCTAGAAGGAGAAACTTTCATGGTGAGGTGGCATCTGAATGGTTTGGATATTACTCTTTTTCATGATTTAGTGGGATCATCCTAACCTCCTCACCTTATCCTCTTCAACTTATAAAAGGAGAGGAACTCTCATGGAGAAAGTTGGCTTAGATGAGATTAGATTTTGAGTTTGGAGCTTGGATTGGATTGAGCTTTGGAGATTGTTAGCTTGGCTAGATGAGCCATTTTGTCAAGATAGATTGTGAATATTATCAGATCTATGCTCTCAGAATTCTTGTAGTGGAAGTGTGTGGGGAACGAAGGACAATTGGAAGGGACCTTACGACATCAAGGCCATGGTTGTAATCTCTCTTTCACATTTAATATGATATAGTAATATGATTCTTTCCTATAAAGCTTGTTGTGTTTTATTGTATGATTCCTTGATCACATACACAGGTTTATATTGAGTTTATGCTATTACTATCACTTTGGTTGATTGTATTATTTTGCAGGATAATCATTGTATGAGTGTTGGAATGGAGCTAGGATGGTGACGGCGAGAGGAAGAGGCGTTTAAACGGTACGCCACCTATCCCTCTTTAGTTAATAAATTCAATATTTAAAACTTAAGGAAAGCGTCATTTTCTGGTGTGTTTTGTTCTAGATCTAGGTGGATCTAGGGAGATTAGTTAGTGTCCACACCTACCAATTTATCCAATAACAAAATTGGCGAAATGACTGGGGAACGAATTGTTTCCTAGTTAGTTTAGTTTGCCTTGCTTTGATTGCTTGTTTTCTGGTCTCTGAGTCTGTGGGAGATCCATCCAAACTCTCTGGATCTAAAAGTTCACTTAGACTCTTTGTCCTTTTTCCAAATTTCTTTTGATTACATACATTCCTACACTTCACCTGTATACAGCCTGTGAAAACCCTTGATTTTCGCACCCTATTGTTTAGTCCAACGAAAACTTCTCGCACCCTACCTGTGTCTAGACTGCGAAAATGCCTAATTGTTTCACTGTACCTCACTAGTAGGCTGCGAACTTGTTTGTAAACTTTTTCGGATTGGATCTTGTTATCTTTTGATGCCCAATTTTTCTTTGATCAACTGGATTGAACTTTTGGAGCCTATATTGATTCGTTTACAGTCTGCTTGACATTCTTTGAGTTGCTTTTATCCATCTTTGCTTTGTTTGGTTTTGAAGGATTAGTCTCTTTCTTTGAGTGTCTTCCAATTACAAAGAATGTTTTCTTTAGAATTGTTTAGGGAAAGATCATATTTCTTCTGAATAGTTCGCTTTAAAAGAAAACTTTTAGTTTGGGTTTCTTTGTTTTAAGAAAGTTCATTATTGCTTTTAGTGAAAATTTTGAAACAAAAAGATTTAATTTCTTGCTTTATATTAGATTGGGGGCATCCTTGCATTTGGAGTAGAGAAATTGCATGATTCTTGACATTTTTTGGTCTTAAATTGGTGTGCAGTACCTTTTTCTTATTTCTTGAGAATCTTGATATTGATGAGTTTAATATATTTTAAGACATTGTGTATATGGGAATGATAAATGTTTTCTCCTTCTCGTAGCATAGCTTTCATCGAAATGAAAAGATTGCATCTTCATCTCTTTGCATAACATTCGAGTCGATCAAAACACCATATTGTCCACACCATTTTCCTTTTGAGTAACAACAGCCATAAAATAAAGCGATTATAAAAATTGATTAGACATTTTTATATTTTCTGGTAGCAAACCTACATTACATTAGTTGTAGAGCTTTGGAATAGGTGTGAAAGATAACTTTCCAATGCTGCAAACAAACATAGTGTCTTGTGATAGGGAGAGTTAAATCCACTTACTACATTTTGTCCTGGNTAGACATTTTTATATTTTCTGGTAGCAAACCTACATTACATTAGTTGTAGAGCTTTGGAATAGGTGTGAAAGATAACTTTCCAAAGCTGCAAACAAACATAGTGTCTTGTGATAGGGAGAGTTAAATCCACTTACTACATTTTGTCCTGGGAAGCCCTTCTAACACAAGGGTCGATCACGAGGTCGCATTAAGACTGGCAGAGTTACTCACCCTGCTTTGTTGGTCTTGGTGTAGAGATTACGCATATTATGGGGGTCGCTTGAAGGTATACCCACAATTATGAGTGGAATCCTTTTGAGTTGATTTCGGGGTAGATACTATGCCTTTGCACGTGGATCGGATAGTCGACTATTTACCCAGGCATCACTATAGTAATTGGTAACCTTAGTGGCCTCTCTCTCTAGGTTCTTTACACGAGGTGACTGCAGAGGGGCAACTCTTCACAGTACCTGGAATTGACGTGGCCAAACTCACTCGGGCTCCTTGGAGAGTATACCCATGATTATGTGTGGGAGATTGCACCAAGGCGTAAGTCTGTTAAGCAGGTCGTCAATGTAACTTTTACACCTATTCTATCTCATCCCTTTCTTAATTTGTTCCCACGACGTTGGATTTCATCACCAACTAGTGTGCTCATTGTGAGAAGGTTTTGTTTGCTTGCTTGCTTACTAGATTTTTAATGTGTGTTGTTTGTTTTCCCTAGAAAACTCTAGATTGGATATTTATTTTATCGCGTCAGTTCTTGGAATGACCAATGAAGGAACCCCTTTACCAGGGGAACCTTTTTTTCTTTCTTCTTATGGAAACATTGGTCATCCTCACATCACTACTTTGAGCCTTCCAGGTCTCACAATTGTATTACCGGTATGGTTGTTTTCCACTTAGGTAATCCCAAATGCAGTTAGTGCTTCAGCTATAAGAACTTCCCCCCAAGAACATCAACCTCATGTTGATCCTTCACCTTCTTCACCGGTAAAGTCTTCTTCGCCTTCTTCGCTTGCAAGGTCTCCTTCCATTTCATCTTCTTCGTCGAGTGAAAGTTTTGAAGCTAGTAACTGAGTGAATAAGAAGAAGAAGAAGAAAAGAAGATTAAGAATAAGAAAGATAAACAAGGGTCAAAACTTCCAACCACTGTCAAACATGTTGGGAAACAACCAGTTATTGTTACTCGTGCTAGGAGTGTTGATGATGTCAAGATCACCCAAACAACCCGTAAACCCAAGTACCCTTGCAGGCTTTGTAAGGGTAGCCATCTTCTTAAGGATTTCCCTGGTCTATCCAAGGTCATAG
>JASDQU010102433.1:189616-292050 GCA_032191745.1 Picea mariana
TAAGGATTGCCCTGGTCTATCCAAGGTCATAGAAGCATGGTCTATAGCTCCTTTCCAGTCCACGTCGTCTGCCTCTGAACAACATGTTGATGACCTCCCATCAACTAGTCACAATATAGTTGGGAAGAAGAAAAGTAGAGTCAAGTTCCCATACATGTTATGCAAAGGGAGTCATCTAACTCACCCTTTCCCTCGTATGGACGAAGCCTCAAAATTCCTAGAAGACATGGTTGTTTCAGAGCCTCAAATTCCAACTGCTTATCGCAAGCTTACTCTTGACCCACCTGTATTTGATGGAATGATTAATATGGTGCCTCTATCGGTCAATTTGGTTGATCATGTCATCAATCTGGTTACGTCCTTAGTTGAAATAGTTGACAAAGTGGTTGATTCAATCCCTTCCTCAGTCAATCCCACTCTCCTTCCAGAGAGTGAAACCAAAGCGGTCGATCCATTTCCACTTGTCGACCCCATTCCCCCCTTGGAGAATGAAACCCGAGTGGTCAATTTGATCTCACCATCAGTCGATCCTACTCTCCTGCCAGAGAGTAAACCGGATATTGCCCATGTTTTTCTAGTTGATACAGACTCTGCCATGTCGGGGGGTATTCCTCCTTCTCTCATGAAACCCCCTCCAAGTAATGAGGCCATCATTTTTAATTGGGGTGTGCTAACTGGACCTCATCTTCCCTCTCACATTCCTTTCCATATTACAGTGCAATTTTGTGGTCAAGACGTTCCTCATACATTGATAGATGAAGGTGCGTCCATTAGCATTTTGTCCACTTTTTCTTGGTAAGCTTTGGGTTGTCCTCAGCTTGCCCTGGTTACGCAAAATTTGTTAGCTTTTAACAGAAGAACCAGTCAACCTTTAGGGACCTTTCCTCAGTTTCCTATAACTTTGGGAGGGAAAAATGTCTTTATCGATGTCATGGTCATCCAAGACCCCTTGAATTTTTCTTTACTCCTTGGGAGATATTATGTCTATGCCATGAAAGCTATTGTGTCCACTCTTTTTCTTGTGATATTTTTCCCACACGATGGACGAATGGTGACTATTGATCAACTTTCGTTCATCAATCCTGACTAGATTACCTCCCTAAATGGTTCTTATATGAAGATAGTATCGCCTCTGCCACATGTCAATTATGTGGTGTTGTCTCCCATGAATTCAACTTCTGATGACTTAGATCCAGTAGTTGACATGGTGATCTCTTCGATGGGGTTGTTAGAGCCTGGTCTCTTTACTCCTGTTGCGACCCTCGACATGGTGTCCTTCCAGAGTGTGTTTCTTCCTTCCAATGAAGACCTCTTGGAAGCCATGACCAAGTTTTTTCCCTTGACATGGTGTCATTCCAGAGCATTGTCCTCTTGGAATCCATGATCAAGAAGAGAGACTTCGAGGATAGTTTTAGCATCTCTGAGGAAACATCGTTAAAAAATGAAATAGAGGTCTTTGAGCATGATTTTCTGATTTCAAGCTCATTTAAAAATGAAACCAACCTTGAGCATTATTTTCTGATTTCAAACTCATTAAAAAATGAAACCTATTACGAGGATAGTTTTGCATATCTGTGGTGACCTCATTAAAAAAATGAAATAGAGGTTACAAGCATAGTTCTCGTTTCTATGTCAAGCTCGTTAAAAATGAAACAGTGGTATTAGGATTCTACCTAGAGTCACGAGCATAGTTCTTCTCATGTGTCAAGCTCATTAAAAAATGAAACAACTTCCCCCTCTCCATTTGGGTCAAGTTCTACGTCTAGTATTTGAAGCTTCATTTCATTCATGTTTGCAGTTGGATGAAACAAAGCTTGGGGAACATTTCTTATAGCCTCTGGACTTCATGCTGCAGTTAGAGCCACTATCTTCTTAAGCTGGGGGTTAAGTACCAACCATGCATTGGGAAGTCACAAGCATATTTTTCTATGGTTCAAGCTTGTGTAAAAATGAAWCCAGCTACATCAAGCATAGTTTCCTCTGGTTCAATCTTGTGTAAAAATGAAACCAGGTCCAAGCATAGTTTTGTTTAGTTTTTAAGCTTGTGTAAAAATTAAAATCTATCCCAGGCATAGTTTTTTTTTTTTTTAAAGCTTGCATAAAAATGAAAACAATCCCGAGCTTAGTCTTTGTTCTTTCTCATGCTCATAAATACATGAGAATAAGTTATCGATCTTAGTCTTTGTTCTTTCTCGTGCTCGCAAATCAATGAGAATGTAACCGAGTATAATTTTATCATTTTTTAGGACTCGTAAAGGTTATACAAAAAAGGAACCCACTGGATTTCCCTTTAAGCTCTTTTCAGACTCTCTAAGCATGAAAAGATTGTTGAGCGATCTTGTTCTTTTCACGCTCATTAAATTATTTGAAGAAAATGTCTGTTGAGCGATAGTTTATCTCTTTTTCGGTCTCATCAGACTACTTTATGAAAAAGGAACCGAGAGAGTTCTCTTTAAGTGTTTTTTAGACTCTATAAACATGAAAAACCCCTGAGTTTTCTTTCTTTGGACTCATAAAACAAACATTGAAAGGCCCATGTGGGACCGAACCACTCTTTCCTAGGGTTCATTAAAAATACTCTGAGGGACTCATCCGAAGGATGAGTTTACATCAAAAAGCATATGTTATCCTCCTCAATCTTGTGTAAAAATAAATAGGTACTCGCTAGMGATGGTGGGGAAAAAAACTGGGAAAGAAATATGTCTAAACCTATATTCCATGGAAGAGTCTCTTTTGAACATGACACCCTTTCACTCGCCTTGTGTCTAGGYTGGAAAATCCACTTATCTCCTGATAATACTCCTATAAGATTACAAATTGGTATGTGATCCTTGTTGTTGAGTTAGTATTTCCAAGGCAGTTGTTGTGTCATCAAAATGTTCAAAGAAAAATTCAACCTGGAAAGCCTTCTATTGCGTCGACCATTTTTGCAGTCTTTAATCCTTCTGTTGCATAGGCCATCCCTGAGTTAGTCCTGAATCACTTGTTACTATGATCTACATCTTGTTACTTTTTTCGTGTCATTGATGTGGGATACATTAAGGCCCTCCTGTGACGAGTTTTTTTCTGTCAACTTCAACTCATTATCTAGGAATTAGACTTAGAAACCAATTGGTACCTTGGAACTTACATGCCTCAATGGCAGGTTTTCTCACTTTCGACAATGGGTTTTCATTATTGGCCCTTATCGAGAGATTCTGCCGAGTGTTCGACTTCAGCTCATTAATTCACATTCATTGGATTGTACTAGTGTACCTTGGGAGTCATTGACATTAATGGTGATTTCCCTTGTGCTTGTTAACGGTATACACTAATGACCGGTAATCAAGTAGTTTCTACCATGTTCGACTTCGACACATGTATTCACATGGTTAGATTCGTACTATAGAGTGGTGGAGATGAAGAACCTAGATCTTTTCTGACAGATTCAGGTTGCATTGGAGTATATTTATTTTGTACTATTGCATAGATCCACATTGTATGTCTCATGGCTATGTTCAAATTTGAGTCTTTAACACATAGATCCACAATGTATTTTTGGTGGCTATGTTCAGATTTGAGTCATATCAGCATGGATCCACAGTGTATGTTTGGTGGCCATGACCTATCTTACTTGACATGGATCTTCACATGTCGGCTTTTATTCTTTGAGTCATTTGTATTCTGATTATGCTAATTCCTTCCTTAGTGATGATATATTATTGTACTATATTTCCTTGTTTGTTGGCAGGTTTCTGATCGACTGTTCCTTGTTCCCTACACACACTCGACAAAGTATTTTAGCTATCACTCTGTTCTACCTTCATACTTTGGGGGACTCTATGTTACACATTATTTTCATCATCCCTATGACTGTTAATGATGTAAACCTATCTGTAGTCTTTAGAGGGGTCAGTGGCCTGAGTTCCTTAAGAAAGAAGGGAGAAGAACTTTTCTTGAGAAAAGAAGTTTCATTTTCCTTTATGAAAACCCTATTAAAGATGATTTTCGTATGTTTCACTATGTCTTGGGTGTGAGAATGCCTAATTCTTGTAGGCTACACCATAGCTGGGTTGCAAGAGGTTCACAAGTTTCTCTATAAGCAGGGTGCGAGAATGCTCATACGTGGGAAAAATGAGCATCTTCTCGATGCTCTAGAAGGAGAAACTTCCATGGTGAGGTGGAATCCGAATGGTTTGGATCTTACTCTTTTTCATGATTTAGTGGAATCATTCTAACCTCCTCACCTTATCCTCTTCAACTTATAAAAGGAGAGGAGATCTCATGGAGAAAGTTGGCTTGGATGAGATTAGCTTTTGAGTTTGGAGCTTGGATTGGATTGAGCTTTGGAGATTGTTAGCTTGGCTAGATGAGCCATTTTGTCAAGATAGATTGTGAATATTATCATATCTATGATCTTAGAATTCTTGGAGTGGGAGTGTGTGGGGAACAAAGGACAGTTGGAAGGGACCTTACAAAATCAAGGCCATGGTTGTAATCTCTCTTTCACATTTAATATGATACAGTAATATGATTCTTTCCTATAAATATTGTTGTGTTTTATTGTATGATTCCTTGATTACATACATAGGTTTATATTGAGTTTATGTTATTACTATCACTTTGGTTGGTTGCATTCTTTTGTAGGATAATCATTGTATGAGTGTTGGAATGGAGCTAGGATGGTGATGGAGAGAGGAAGCGACGTTTAAATGGTATGTCACCTATCCCTCTTTAGTTAGTAAATTCGAAATTTAAAACTTAAGGAAACCGTCATGTTCTGGTGTGTTTTGTTCTAGATCTAGGTGGATCTAGGGAGATCAGTTAGTGTCCGCACCTATCGATTTATCCAATAACATGCGTGCTACAAGATATTATTCTATCCATTAATCATTCATTCATAATTTCAGAAACAACAAAACAACACATCACAACACATGATTTTACCATGGTTCACCCCCTAGGATACATCCACAAAGATATTTTTCTTGTTATTATTATTCATCAAATTATGGCATTGTGTGCATTACATCATAGGTTTAGTATTGGTGAGGCTGACTAGCATCACACCAAGCTCCATAGTTTGCGACCTAACCCTTAGTTACACTCTATAAGTCTCCAAAAATGACATCATCTGAGCTCTATAGCTCTAACCAAAAAGTATTACTGTGAACAATACTCAAATGGGTTCTCAAAAGGGACTTAAGACTTCTCTACTCAAGATTAGATCCCCTTAGCTACCTCATACATATTCTATTTATACTACAAAAGGTGGGTAAAAGCCCTTACATTATAATCCAAAACCCTAATTCTAAGTGGACTCAACTTGTCCACATAATAACTCCTTGCATGCTAATCCACAATTTCCTCACGTCACTTTTCCTTCATTCCCACCGCACACTGCTTCCTTGGTCCATTTTTTCTCGTTTTCTGTGTTGTATCTTGAACCTTACCCCTACATTTCTTGCTCCAATAGGCCCCCAACACTAACATGTGGATCATCATGAGCCAATCAGGCTGTATGTGCCTCCTGCATTGATTTCTCTAATGCATGAAACTTCTTTGTTAGTTTACCCACTTGAATCTTCGCATGTGCACTGTTTTCTGTCAGGGTCTTAACCACCTGCATTGTTACATGCTCCTTCGACACTTCTAAAATTTATGAGTGTGCATGTTCAAGTCTTCCTTTCACTATTTCCAACTCTGCTATCATCTTCCCTGCTTTCTCCCGAAGTGGATCCAACTGAGCCTATCTTGTCTATCTTTCTTCTCGAATTGTCTTCAATTCTACTTGCATATTATTCATTTCTTGTGCGACCTTTAGAATCTATGATATAGGTATTTCCTTCTGTCTTTGCTTTAAATCTTGAACTGCAACATTCAAATTCTCTTCCCTCCGATACAACCTATGGATCCCTTCGTATTCTTTTAGGCTCGTCCATATATGCACGGTCCTTTTGTAGATCTCTGATACTTATTTTACTTCCAACGAGATAATATGTATGTGTTTTGTTTCATGTTTCTTCCTCTCTGATATGACCTCTAGAGGAGTTGTTGGTGTCAACTTCTCGACTAATTACATTATCTCTTTCTTATATCTAGATATCATCTATGATATCCTTTGCATCTTTTCTTCTAAGCTGAACTCCGCTGCTAGTGCTCTTTCGGGGATAGTTTGGAATACTTCCTCAAGTCTTTGCTCTGGTTTTCTGCACATTGTTTTTCTTCATCTCTCTCTAGTTGTACTTATTTGAGAGTTATCTCTAAATTAAATCAGGGATGATTTTAGGGATAAATTTTCTCATGGGCTAATTTTCCATGGTTTTTCCAAAAATGAGATTCGCTATTTTAAAAATAATTCGCCCAAATTCTATAGGATAAAATTAGTTTACTTTAAAAATCGCCAAAATTTTATAAAAACTACATAAAATACTTAGAAATTTGAATTTTTTTTAAAAATATTGCCAAACATTTATAGTTGACGTATGAAGGATTAGAAATATTCACCAAGGTTTCTACATTTTAAAATAATTTTCCATCGTTAAAATTATCTCTGTCTCTAATACCTCCTTTTCTTCCTTGGTTGTCTCCAAGTTTGTTGCATCCGTCCTGGTTCTAGATTGAAATTTTTGTGCGACACTCATCTGCAACTTATACAACACTTTGGTTGGAATTTTGGGTAGAGCCAAGTCTGACTGTGCTATGTCTATGAGTTGTTTTTGTGTTGTTCCCTCAACAATATTTAGCATCTTCTGAGTGATTTGGAAAATGTTACTTCCCATTACCATTTTTTGTATTGTCCATTTTTCTTCTGGAGTCTGCTCCTGCTGCATTGTGTCTTTCTTCTATTCTATTATTTTATGTTGCACGACCATAATCTGGAGGTTTTCCAAAGTCTCCTTGACCTCCATCAATTTTGTCATAATTTCTTCTCTCTGTGATTCTGTGACGTGGAGTGCATCTTATCCTCGGTGTTTCACCTTATATGACACTAACTTTGCGTCAGCTTCAGTAATTGTGAGCTCAATTTTCTTCTTCCCTACCTTCATCTTCTTTCTATATTCTCTTATCTACATAGTTTATTTCCTCTTTGGTGGTGTGTCTGTCTACACTGGAATATTTGTTTCTTGGGTGTCCTTACCATTATGTTTCTTTGTTCCATTTTATTTCTCTTTGCACTCATCTCCTAATATTGAGGCCCTTGGTATAATTTTCTTCTTCCTTTCCTTCTTTGTTGTCGTCACACTTTATGTGCACTGTGAGGCCTTTCTGGTATTGTCTGTTGGGCTACTGAATTTTTTCTTCCTGAAAACTTCTGCTTGTTCTTTACCCTTTTCTCCTTTATTGACTACTATTGGAACCTTCCATTGATATGTCCATTCTACTAGTACCCATTGGACTTCTTCCGCTATTATGAAATACACTGTTAGTACATTGTGTAGCTACTATGACTACCCCTACAAGCGCTTCTTCTTTGCGACACTTTCTAAGTAGCTTGCAGGACATCAACTTTGTCACAAATTTGGTAGCTAGGTCATTGATATTCTTAATTATCATACCTCTTCTTCCTCTGTCTGTACCAAATTTTTCCTTCACTTCTTCTGCAATATCCTTTTCCTTTGTTTTGTCATCAAGATACTGCTCAAGATTTACCCCATATGTTGGCAATCCTGTAATCTTAGCAATTGGGTTGACATCAATCAGGACAGGTCCGTCCATCCATAAAAACTCTACATGGACGTGTTCCAGAAGTTGTTTTACGCATGCATTTACATCCTTCTCCTTAGCGAAATGACAAATTTCTAATAAATACATAATACCAGAGTTGTACAGTCCATCTATCCACTATTTGGGCTCCATTATTAGGATTCCTTTTGAAATTGACCCTATGTTTTCCATGTAAACCTCCTATGCAAGTTATGGAAACTTGGTTACCTATGTCACATCATGATTCATGTATCTCATCTTGGGTTCAAACACCATCATATATTTGAGGACTATGACTGAGTCTGGAATGTGGGGAACTAACAACTCAAGTTATTGTTCTGTGCATGTTGTTTTCATTGCTTCCCTTTTCTTTGACGACCCTATGGTTGTTTCTTCCGGGGTTCCTTCCTCCTACATTTCTTCCTCTATGTCATGGTAATATTCAAACTTTGGGGGTTCCTCTACTCTAGGTTTATCTGATTTTGTCTTATCACTTTCATATTCACCCTATGTGTGTGCCACTCCTAGGTTTTCTATGCTAAGGTTTGTTGTATTAGGGTTTCACCTTTCCTCTGCGTGGCTTACTACTTCTTCTTCTAGATTATATTCTTAGACCCTCGTTGGAATGAATTATTGTGTTTATGTTTTTGGAATATCATTCACGCTGACCACCCCATTCATCTCCTCCATCACTCTATTATTACTTCTGATCCTTCGCGCAAACTGACTGGGTCCTCTGAATTTTGGTGGTGCCATAGGTCTAACTCATGACAAATTTTGTGCAACTCGGATGTATTCTTCACAATGTTTGCACCCAATCACACCTTGTTCACTTTATTTCTCCTTTGCCAAAGAATAACAAGTGTTTTGGATTTTCCATGGTTTTCCCTCTTTATAGGCTCTATCATACATGCTCATATGCACCCTCTTTTTTTTCCATTTGCCATTTTTTCACTTTTCCGATCATTTTGCCTCCCGACGTGTAGTGCTTACTTTCCTGTCTCGCAGTATCTTGACTTTTGTCACATCAATTTATTTTTTTCTATGCACATGTCTTTTATGTTGTGCAATGTTATCATTTGTATTCCTAACTTCTGTTTTGCCCTAGATTCTTCGACTCTTTGTTTACCACTTATCCAACTACCTACTTCTTTTTGGATTTTTCTTCTTTTCCCCTTTTTTATTCTCTTTTTCTTCTCTTAATTCATATTATATACAATATGTTCAAGTCTAACTTATGTGTTGCAACTACTGAGGTTTAGTGGGTCTACTGTCCCTATATAGTTTTAGTCAACTACCATTCACCAATCCTTGAACTTCCTTACCTGCTAATTCCTATAGCTACACAACACCTCCATTTGTGATAGACTTTATCTCATATGGCCCTAGCCAATGCATTCTAAAATTTCTTAGGTGATGCAAGTATTTACTTTCATAGAGGAGAACCAGATCTCCTTCCTTGAAGTTCTTCTTCTTAATATGCTTTTCATGCCAAGCCTTTTCCTTTTCTTTATGTACCTCTTGATGGAAACCAACTATGATTTTTTCTTCTTCCAATTCTATAAGTTGAGCCAATATTTCTTGATTTGCGCCTCTTTTTTTCATCTCTGTAATAGCTACAGTGCATAAACTTCGCATCAAATACTCCAAGGGAACTAATACTTTCTATCCATATACCAACTTGAAAGGTGTATGTCTTGTTAGCTTCTTTCATGTAGTTCTATAATCCCATAATACTATTGGTACCTTCATATCCCAATCATCTCTATTTACATTTCAAATCTTGGTCAATGAATTCTCTAATATCTTGTTAAATGCTTCCACTACTCCATTATCTTGAGGATGATATGGAGTACTCTTATGACGATGTATCTCAAATTATTCAAGAATTTCTTCAATGGTATTGTTAATAAAGTGAGTCCCTTGATCACTCATCAATATTCTTGGGCTTCCAAACCTTGTAACTATATGTTCAAATAAAAATCATGTTGTAGTTTCTACACTACAATCCAACATTGTTGTTGTCTCAACCCATCTGTTCAAGTATTATGTCGATGCAATAATATATCTTTCTCTTAATCTTCTGGATGGTGGATTAATAGGTCCTACAAAGTCTACTTCCCATTTTTAAGACACTTGAAAAGTTATATGAGCTCTCAATGGCATATCATCCCTCTTGGATGGATTTCCATCTCTCTGACAAACATCACAATTCTAAAAGTACTCCTTTGAATCCTTGTGAATTGTTGGCCACCATAATCCTGCACGCAATACCTTTTGTGTAGTATCTCTCCCTGCGTAATGTCCTCTAGCTATTCCTTCATGTAATTCTACCAAAATTATAGGCCTTTCATGTTCCATAACACATCTCCTCAAACTATTGTCTGCACCAAGTTTGTATAAATGAACTACAATCAATTGAGAATTTGCAACTCTTACTACCGTGTTCTTCTTTTGTGTAGTATTAAATTCCTTTGGTGAAAATATTGTACTCAAAAACTCAATAATTTCAGCAAAATTCTCATCAATTGTCTATACTGAAAACAATTGTGCATCTTGGAAGTTATCCTCCAATCTTCTTGGTTCCTCTCCATTGGTTATTCTTGACATATGATCTGGCACTGCATTCAATCTTCTAGGATTTACCACAAACTCAAATTCAAATTATTGAAACAAAAGTAGCCATCTGCATATTATCCCCCCCAACATTGGATTATTAACCAAATATCTAAGAGAAAAATGATCTATAAACATCTTAAAGTGTTTCCATAAAAAATAATGTCTAAATTTCTGCAGTGCATATACCATACCTAAGCCTTCCCTTTTTGTTGTATTGTAGTTCTTTTCTGAGTCTGACGGATTCCTTCTTGCAAATTCTATAGGGTGATCTATATCACCTTCTATTGGTTGCGTTTCTCCTAGCGCTATTGCATATTCATCCACATGCACATGAAATTCCTTTGTCCAATATGAAAACACTAAAATTGGCATAGTTACCATATTTTCCTTCAGAATATCCAAACTTTGTTGAAACTAATCATTCCACTAACACTTAATGTCCTTCTTCAATAATTTCTCCATTGGAACAGTAATTTGTGCATATCCCCTTATGAATTTCCTGTAATACCCTATATGTCCAAGTGTACTCTTCAACTAGCGCACTGACATAGGTGGTGGTAAATTAACTATGAAAGAAATTTTAGCAGGATCAACCAGCGGACCTTGTTTACACACCACATGCCCTAAAAAAATCCCAAAAGGTGCGTTGAAAATAAATTTCTTAATATTCAATGAGATATGACACTGTCTACATATGTATAACATCACTCTTAACACTTCAACATGATCCTTCAATAAACTAAACATTGTCCAATCACCCAAGTAAAATTTTAAAATGTATGAATAAAGTCCTTAAAATTTTCTACTACTACCCTTGAAAAACTTGCAGGTGCATTCTTCAATCCAAATGGAATTAATGTATACTGAAATGATCCCAATTATGTATAAAATGTTGTCTTGTGTGTATATTCTAGTGTTATCCTCATCTTATGATATCCTGAAAAACCCATCTGTAAATGAATAGGCTTCTTTCTCTCCTACATTCTCCAAAACTTCATATGTGAATGGGGTAGGGAAAGGATCATGCAAGAAAGAATCATTTAGTTTTCTCATATCTATGGAGATCCTGATTCCTCCTTGCTTCTTTTCCTGTACTACCATAGGACTAATCCATTCTGATTATTCCATGGGTTCTATGACACCGACTTCTAGTGTGCTCTCAATTTTTTTCTTCACTTTCTCCTTATATATTGGATTCAACCTGTAAGGTCTCTTTGTTATAGTTATGGCATCTGGTTTCAAAGGTATATTAATATCTCCAAGTTCCCCTTCTATCCCCTTAATCTATGAAAATGTCACTGGGAAAAAATCACTATATTTGCGCAGTAACTCTGTTATACTTTCCATTGTCTGGTTGTCCCACTAATCTCCAATACTTTCCATCTTTGGATTCCTTGTTCTTCCAATATTTACCTTCTTTATCTTCAAAGGTGCAACATAATATTATGATTCTAATTGTGGTCCTTCTACCTCTCTTTCTCCTTCAACTTTTGGGCTCTAGATATTGTGTGGGTTTTCTTGTTTTGAATCTTCTTCTTCTATGACATGATAATAGTGTAACAATGTTGCATTATTTTGTCATTGATGTCAAAGGATTGATTTCAAAGAGTTTATTTATTTTCATAGTATCACTGATTTATTGATTGATGGCCTATGTTGTCATAGATGTAAGTGATGTATTGTCATGGATTGATGTATAGACGAGATGATGTAAATATTGGTCATTGTTGTCTTGTCATGGCTGATAGGAAGTACCAAATGGATTAACTCCAAAGTGGTCCCCTTATGGTGAAATCCCTCATGAGAAGATGCTTTGTGAAGTCCAAATGGTTAAGTGGTTGAGTCATCATACATGTGTGGTTAAGGAACCCAAGGATTGATTATGGCATATTGTAATGAACATCAATGAATTTTTAAGTAATACTATTCTATATGGATAATGCTCATCATGACATTTTCGTTTATATGTGGAACGTCACCTAACTCCTCACGATTAGAGAGTCATGGTCTTGTGAAGTTGGAGAACCCTCATGTGTTTTATAGAATCCCCTAGAAGGTCAAAGAAGTCAAAGTATATCCTAGAAGAAAGTTGACTAGTCATAGTAGTTAGTCATGGGTTAAGTGACTGCAACAAGAAAACAATTAAAAATAAATTATTTGCAACTAGAAGTGGAGAAATTACTATTTGTAGCAAAGTGGGTTATAAGTGGAAAAAGTGGTTAGAAGTGGGTTAGCCCCAAAAGAAGGAAGTTCGTTAGAGTTGGTTATATGAGGAAGCTACTTGGAGAAGTATAAATAAAAGAGAAATGGAATCTTATGGGTGAATATATTGAGCATATTGAATATGTTTTCTTGGTGAAATATTCATTGCAGGTACTCATGGATGCATCAAAAGTTTCGTAAGTCTGAGGTATTAACAAAGAAAGTTTTAGAGTTTCAGAAATATTGAAAAACCCTAGTTTCTAAGATGTACATGGGCTAACGGTATAATAGGGTGCATACATATGTGGGTTGAGAGTATAATAGGGCACATACATGAGGGAAAAGATATAAAATCTTGAGCAAGTGTTGGTGCCAGGTTCCTGAAGTCTGAAGAAAGTTTCCAGAAGAGTGGTCTATTAGTTCAGATCTGCTACAAAAGATATGGTATGGTTATTTTTTTTCTTCATGCTTAGATTTTGTCATGGTATCATAAATTCTTGAGGCATTATTTGTATTGTTTTATTGATGTTTGAATACGGTAGCTAGTTGGTTGAGTAGTTCAATTATGTTCTGATTGAGAGACTTCCATGATCTGTAATTATGTATACATGATGATAATGAATAGGTTGTTGGATGGCATAGATATGTGTGTGATTGGTTATGGCACAGATTGAGTAGTGGCATGTAGGTCGCAGTGACAAATCACAAGTGCATGTGACAGAAGCATAAAGGGTCTAAAGGGCCATAAAGGATTTTGTCTACAAGATGGGTCTTGTACTTGAGGATTGGATTCCTCTTCTTAGTTGGTGTTGAGATTTGTATGTTGGGTCTTGCATTGAGATTTGGTGCTCTCTTTGAGTTGGTACTCATTTTAGTTGATGTTGATAAACCCCAAGGATTGTTTTCCAAAATAAAAAAGAAATTTATACATATATCTTGTGTGCCTTGTTTTCCTTGTGGTGATGGTTTATTGAAGATGTTTGTTGTTGAGATATTCTTAGTAGTTAAAGTAATGAATAATGAGTAAATGGTGATTTCTAGCTAAGGTGTTTTCTAAAGAAGTGTTTTGAAAATATCCCTACACTAATTCATCCCCCCTCTCAGTGTGGTCGGGGTGTCCAACAATTGGTATTAGAGCAGGCCTTCACTAAAGCATTAACAAGCTTGGCAGAGATCCATGGACACACAAATGGATGATGATATTACAATGTTTGATGATACAAATTATTCAACATGGAGGATAGAAATGAAAGGGTATTTGAAAGAAAAAGGAGTAGGTGTTTGGAAAGAGGCTATTGGTGGATCAGTTCCCTTGAAGAATAAGTTAAAGTTTACAACTCAAAAGGAAGAAAAGAAGAATGATTCATTATCCTTCAAGACCATTTTCAATGGACTCTCAAGCATGGAACAATGTAATTATGCCAAGGACCTGTGGTTGAAGCTAGAGAAGGTATATCAAGACAAAATAAAATACACTAAAGAAAATTCCACCAAGGACAATGAAGGTAAAGACTCTCCAAAATATTCTGGTTACAATACTCCTAGTGAAGTTGAATTTTCTCTTACAAATGAAGAAGATGATATAGAAGAAGTTTGTATAGAATTTGAAAATGATGAAGAAGAATATTTGTTGAAACTTAAAGATAAAGCTTTATCTGAGTTGTATGATGTTAGCTATGAAATAGGAAATAGTTCAACTTATTTTGAGTATCTTGAAAAATACAATAAGGAAATCCTAGAAACATACCCTAGGCATACCATGGAACTAAAAAAAATACTCATTAAGCAAGAAGAAGAGATTAAGAAACTAAAGAATGATATAACTAGTCAAGTAGAAGAAATGAAGAAGGTAGATGATGAAATTATCAAAAGTCTTGAAGTTAATGTCAATTTGAAGAACCAAATTGAAGAAGCCAAAAGGATAGAGGAACTATTGAAAAATATAATAAATGGAAAGGAAGAGTCATGCCATAAGTTGGAAGCTGAAGTTGTTGATCTTAGAAAGAAAGTAGAGAAGGAAAACACTCACATCAAGTTCATGAATAAGTCAACAATCTTGGATGACATTCTAGATAGCCAAATATCTCCACATTATAAATCAGGTCTTGGATACAACAAGGAAGTTTCTCATCTTGAAGCTAGCACTTCTAAGAAGCATGAGGTAATTCCTTCACTCTAAAAAGGTTTAAGCAATGTTTCAAGTCAACCATATACATAAATGAAGGAAAATTTCAAAAGAACAAATCAAGGAAGAGATCAAGAAGCCATCTTTACACCTCAAACAAAATTCAAATGAAAGACACCTTCAAGGTGGACACCAAAGCAAAGTTATGAATTTCTTTTTCATGGTCATTTCTACTCATGTAATGAATGTGTTCACAAAGATTTGGATTGCAAACATTATGCAAGGAAAGATAATGGAAGGTTTCATACCACCCTAAGGTGTTGGATATGGAATCAAGTGGGACACATTGCTGCTCATTGTCACTCCATGAGATGCTACAACTACAATGGGTTTTGACACAGATCCCAGGATTGCTAGAACACATGAAGACAGTCCATGAAGAGTGCTTCATATAGCATGACAAGAAGAAAACATGAAGCTAGGAAGGAAGAAAATGTTGAAAATATGGAAGATCAGAGCTCAAGTTCTGAGAAGCTGATACACTTTTAGAAGTGGGTGAAGAAGATTGAACAACCAAAAAAAAAGGGAAGCCATGAGGCAAGCTCAAGCTTGAAATTTTCATAATCATACATGGGATCCTGTGGAATAAGTCACGTGCATACATATGCTGACCTATATAAAGGTCGCGTACATACACGAGTTGTCTATGTAACATGTCATGTATCTATGGTAAAATCCTTGGAAAAGAAGGCTATGCAGATGAGTTGCAGCATGATTTGATGATATAACTATGTTTCACACAGTTTGACATGGTTTATTGCAAGTTTTCATGATTATATGGTTTCATGTATGTTTGATGTATGTATGGTGATGACATATGGTTGAGTGTTGAAGAATATGCTTGATGACTATCCTAGATGCATGATCCTAACTCTAGAGTATGGATTGAGGCATTTTTTTGTTGAGTAACAGTGTTGGTTATGACAATGAAGTTATGGAACTTTGGTTATAAGATATATCATGATGATGTGATACTAGCTAGAGATATCATTGATCTATTGAGGCACACTTTTGGTACATGTCTAGAGATACTATTGGTTGCTTAGTACTTGTTGTAGTGAATGGTTTTTGAGGTAGATCTGTGATGGTACATGGCTGGTATATATGTGAAATCCATTGATATATATTATGATGTATTGTTAGAGGCATATTTGATGGATTTCTTAGTGGATTCATTTGGCATGTGGTTGAGCTACATATCGGGACATGTATTTGATGATTTGATGAGATGGTTATGTTGTACATCATTGATGAGTCATATCTTGATCTGTAGTTGATGCATGATTGACACATGCTTGGTTCATTGGTTAAGGCAGTTGCTATAAGTATGATTGACACATGGTTTATGGTTGATATGGCATACATATATGGGAACACATCTTGGTGCATGGTTGATGCACTTGTAGATGGTAGATGATTGTGGGTGATAGTACTTGATTAAAGTACAACATTAGTATTACGTGTTTAGAATATACTTTGATACATGATGTATGGGATATCTAAGAAACTTGCTATGGTGTTTGGTTGGTACATTATTTGATTATTGATGGTTGAGATACATATTTTGAAACATGGTTTATGAAACTTGGTTTATGATAGATACGTATCATATGTGATATGACACTTGTTTAAGGAACATGGTTGGCATGTTGAAAATGTTAGTGGTACAATGATAGAGGCACTTGTTGATGATCCCGATATATGCTTGGTACACTTTTTGACACGTATTCTTGGCATATATACTTCAGTGATGAGATATTATTTTATGGTGTTGATGTGCATGGTTGGCACATGATGTACATGGTTGATGTTTTTCTCATGATTCTATTGACATATCATTTTTCTTCATGAAGTATGGTATGGAACAAGTCTGATGCATGGACAGGTCCAAGAATATTCATAAAAAGAGAATATCATTCTTGGGTAGTTGATCTATGTTCTGGTTGAGTAGTAGCATTTCTAGCAGAAGTATATTGTTGTAGCAATGCATTGTTCATCTTGTAGAGAAGATAGGAGGAGACATAACCATAGGAGGAGTTATTCTTCTTCCCATGATTCAAGGAGGAGATATTCATGAGATGCAGGATAGAGAGATAAATTATTTGAGAGTTAGATTCTTGGAGAGGGATCACAAAGGCATGTTTCTAGGGGGAGCGATGGTCACAAGGGGAGCATGAGTGATATGTCTTCAACATTGTAGCAGAGTGATATCCCTTGTTCCAAAGGAATATTCATAGGAATATCAAAGGAATCCAGATAGGGGGAGAAGCCCCAAGGAGATTTTAGGTAGGGGGAGTAGCCCCAAGGAGAGTTAAGGTAGGGGGAGCAACCCCAAGGAGAGAAATACCCTTTGTCATTGATGTCAAAGGGGGAGAGATAGTCACATTGATGTGATTGAGATGTCTATTGATGAAGAGAATTTCCATGTCTACATGTTGCCATCAATGATTGGTGTTGACATCAATGTTAGTATTTCCATCAATGACAAAGGGGGATACTGTTGCATTATGTTGTCATTAATGTCAAAGGATTGATGTCAAAGAGTTGATTTCTTTTCATAATATCATTTATGTATTGATTGATGGCCTATGTTGTCATAGATGTAAGTGATGTATTGTCATGGATTGATGTATAGACATGATGATGTAAATATTGTTCATTGTTGTGTTGTCATGACTAATAGGAAGTACCAAATGGATGAAATCCAAAGTGGTCCCCTTATGGTGAAACCCATCATGGTAAGACAATTTGTGAAGTCCAAATGGTTGAGTGGTTGATTCATCCTAGATGTGTGGTTAAGGAACCCAAGGATTGATTATGGAATATTGTGATGAACATCAATGAATTTTTAAGTAATATTATCCTAGATGGATAATGCTCATCATGTCATTTCCGATGATATGTGAGACTTCACCTAACTCCCCACGGTTAGAGAGTTATGACCTTGTGAAGTTGGAGAACCCTCATGTTTGTCTAGAATCCCCTAGAAGGTCAAATAAGTCAAAGAAGCTCCTAGAAGAACGTTAACTAATCAAAGTGGTTAGTCATGGGTTAAGTGGTTTCAACAAGAAAACAATTAAAAATAAATTAGTTGCAACTAGAAGTGAAGAAATTACTATTTGTAGCAAAGTGGGTTAGAAGTGGACAAAGTGGTTAGAAGTGGGTTAGCCCCAAAAGAAGGAAGTTGGTTAGATTTGGTTAGATGAGGAGGATACTTGGAGAAGTATAAATAAGAGAGAAAAGGTCTCTTATGGGTGAATCTCTTGAGCATATTGAATATCTATTCTTGGTAAAAGATTCATTGTAGGTACTCATGGATGCATAAGAAGTTTCGTAAGTCTAAGTTATTGATGGTGAAAGTTTCAGAGTTTTAGAAATACTGAAAAACCCTAGTTTCTTATATGTATGTGGGATAACAGTATAATAGTGTGTGTATGTATGCAAGATGGTAGTATAATAGGGCACGCACATGAGGTAAAATCTATAAAATATTGATCAAGTGTTGGTGCCATGTTCTTGAAGTCTGAAGCATGTTCCCAGAATAGTGGTCTAATGGTTCAGATATGCTATAGAAGATAAGGTATGTTTATATGGTGTATTCATGCTTATATTTTCTCATGGTATGGTGAATTCTTGAGGCATTATTTGTATGGTTGTATTGATGTATGAATATGGTAACTGGTTGGTTCAGTAGTTCAGTTTTTTTTTTATTGAGAGATGTCCATGATCTATAAATGTGTATGCATGAGGAGCATGCATAGGTTTTTGGATGGCATAGATATGTTTTTGATTGGTTATGGCACAGATTGAGAAGTGACAAGAAGATCACAGTGACAGATCACAAGTGCATGTGACCAAAGTAGAAAGGGCCTGAAGGGATAGAAGGTTGAAGTTTCAGAAAATCTATTTTCTGAAGATGTATGCAAGCTGACAGAAGGAAGAGAGCGTACAAACACATGGTGCAGTAAGGTAGGTTTTGTACATACGTGGGTTGTGCTATTAACATGTCACTTACATGTTGACAAATGGGATTCTGTCTACAAGCTAGGTCTTGTACTTGAGGATTGGATTCCTCTTCTTAGTTGGTGTTGACATGTGCATGTTGGGTCTTGCATTGAGAGTTGCTACTCATTTCGGTTGATGATGATAAAACCCAAGGATTGTTGTCTGTAATACAAAATAAATTTATAAAGATATCTTGTGTGCCTTGTGTTCCTTGTGGTGATGATTTATTGATGATGCTTGATGTTGAGATATGATTACTAGTTAAGGTAATAAATAATGAGTAAATGGTTATTTATAACTAAGGTGTTTTGTAAAGAAGTTTTTTTTAAATAACCCTACACTAATTCACCCCCCCCCTCTCAGTGTGGTCGATATGTCCAACAAATAATTCTTTGAATGTCTGTCTAGTCTGATTCTGATATGTTGGGATTATTTCAAATTTGGGTTCTTCAAATATATTGTCTCTGATCACCTTCATTGTTGTATTTATTTCTGGATTCTCATGCTCAAAGTAAAATGTAATCACAAAATTATTTTGCATTTCCTCTCAATTTGCAGTTTCCCTGCACTATTCTAAATCTGTGTACCAATTCTTTGGAATTCCTTCTAATGGGTGAATAAAATGATGTGGCCATTCTTCAGGTGGTATTAATATCCATCGAACCATGAACCTATCTACATGTTCTTTGGGTTGTCCAAATCAATCATATTTCTCTATAAATTTGTTCTCTTGTTCTGCGCCAAATCTAATGCACAATAACCTTTTTCATTGAAACCAATACTTATTAATCTTCTCCTTATGAGTTCCCCACCATATTTTAGGTGTTTATTTTAAGGAAATATCTAATGTTGGTAATATTTTATTCTCCAAAACTTCTACCTCAAAATTCATTAAAATTTCTTCTAAATTATTTTGACCATAAACAGTAGGAGGTTCTCTTACCACTATACCAACCCATCTTATCCCACGTGTCATTCCGACACATCTTCTAGTAGATAATTCATGTAGCCATTGTTTCCATTTTTCCACTCTTGTTTCAGAGTTTGAATCATAAGAAATAATACTCTGCCAATTAAGCATTCCACCTGCAGTTGGGTTTATGCAATCCTCTTCGTGTACAGTAGTTCTATATAGTTTATTTGTGTCTTTTGTAATAAAATTTTATGTCATAGGTTCCATATACCTTCATCCTTCTGAGGGATCCAATGACACAATAAATTTGTATTCTCCATATTCAAATATCATCTTCCTTGTCTTCAAATTGATAATAGCCTGGTTATCGAACACCCAATCCAGACCCAATAATGTTGGATATGGTGAAGTCTTATCCACTATTTCAATGAATTTAAATTTTTCTATGGTGCACACACCATCTAGATCTACTGGTATCCCTTTAAATATTCCAATTGGCACCACTCTATTCTGATTTTATAGCTTCAACTAGATTGGTGAATACCCCAATCTAGGCTCCCCCATAGCTTCCCATGTCTTCTTTGGTAGAACATTGACTTCAGACCCTAGGTCTAATATAATATACCCCATATTAAAATCTCCAATGTTTTCATTCATCCTGAATTCCCTACCTTTTATTCTCTTCTTACGGACCTGACTCACTGTCTTTACCCCTTCTTCCTAATATTTGAACTTTTCTAATAGACTCTGCAGTACTTGTAAAGAAGTTTTATCATTCAACAATTTTACACAAGACACCAAAACGTTTTTCAAGTTACTTAATTCCTCTGAAGGATTCTCTTTGTTGTTTTGATCAAATAAAAGAGGCATGTCATACACTGGTACGTCATCTCCTAGATTCGTTCCTGAAGTAGCTGCAATATTTTCCTTTAAAATATCTTGTCTAGCTTCTTTGAATGTTTCATTTTCTTTGCGCACATAAAACTTATGTTTAGTCGTTATATTCTTCCTGACCCACTAGTACTGGTCTTGATCCTTATTTGATGCATATACACCTGTCTTGGCTCCACCTCTAGTAACTATGCTGATATTTTTCCCATCATCTTCTCTAGTTTCCACAGCAATCCATTGCACATTCTGGTTGTTCTAGTTCCTCTTGTCATGTATCTTTGTCAACAGTGTCGAACAATATTATGTCTCATGGTCTTCTTCGTGACAATAAATACATGTCATAGGTGGTTGTGGACAATCTCTTGCATAATGTCTAGGTTTTTGACAATTGTGACATATTATTGGTCCTATACCTCCAAATCCTCTTCCTCCATGACCTCCTCCTCTAAAGCCTCCTTTGTTACCCTTATTATCTCTACACATTGTATTATACTATGGTTTATGGTTATACTGTGGTTGTGCTTTATTTTACTATGGTGGCGTTGCACACCGCTACATGTTGTTATACTGCGGTGGTGCTCCAATTGTTGCATGTTATTATACTATAGTTTTTCTTGAAATTGTGTGCGGTATTGTAGTGTGGATGTTGTGTGGGTTTTGTTGTAATTAATTCATCCTACACCCTAAATGCATATGATATCCTCTCCTTAATTATATCCTAGGTTCTACAGTCCTTGTCTTCATGTCTTACTGACTTGCAAAAGTTACAAAATGTGTTCTTTGGCACTGTCTGATACTTCTGCATCATAGGGAAATGATAAATATCATGTCCATGTGTTTTTCATATCTCACACCATGGTCCTCCTAAAAATAATGGATTTGGCATCCCTATTCTTATATACTACACAAATAATGGACACTCATTCTTATGATGACCTTCTATTCTACATAATGTGCACCAGACATATTCTCTTTTCTCCTTACCTTTATTCTGGTTTAACTGAAATGTTAGGTTCTTCATATCTACTCTCAGGTATTCCACAACTAGATCTATATTCTTATACTGATTTTCCTCTAACTGCAAGGCTTCTTGCAAGGCCTCAACTTGAATTTGGAACTTTCTCTGCCTCAAAGTATACTTCAAGTGTGGAAATAAAAAAATGACAAACAAATGTGTATGTTGCATATCAGTAATAGGGAATTTAAAATTACCTTTTAGTCTTTTGAACTTCTAGTCCACCTCCCAGACTAAATGTCTTGGCTTTTGATTAATCTCAATCATCTCATTCATGAACGAATCCTCTGAATTTGGTTTCTAAAATTCATTTATTAATTGCCTCTTCACCTCTACAAAGGTTGTTGGTTCTCATGTTTGATTATTTACAATGAGACCCATGTACTAGTCTAGTGCACAGTCTCTGAATGTGATTTCTAACTGTGCAACCTTTGTATCTTCATCTATAATATTCTTATTTGCCCAAATATTCTTGCAAATGAACAGATGGTTTTCTGGGTCCTCCAACCTTTATCCTAGAAACTCCGGTAACCTAATAGTTGGATCTACTCCTTCCATTGTGAAATTGGATGAACTATCACCTCTGCATGATGTAGATACCTGACTGTTGCTTGCTGAAGTTATACTTCTACTTGAACTTCCACTGGACCCATGTCTTATAAAAATACTTCTACCATTAATCACTTGTTGGTTAACTGATTTTTCTTCTTCAGATGTCTTAGTCACACATGGGATTGTGGGTTCCAAACTAATTTAGATCTGGAATGGAGAGCCTTCTTATGCGCCAAACCCATGATATATGGTTTGCCTCTCATATGTGGCATGAAGGATATCCTCAATTTTCCTTGTCACATGGATATCCTCTACCTCTTCCTCATCATTTTCCAAGACCTCTCGCTTGGATAATTCCCTATTTTTCTTATTGATCTTATACTGGTAGGGTCTTCCACTCCATGTCACACMTACTTTCCTTATTATTTCCCTGGTTTTTCCTCATCCATCATAATAGGGTCCATTTCTTCCTTCTTCTGATCTTYGTCCATATCCTTCTCCATGTATCATATATTCCTTAGTGCTTCCCCCAGTGCCCTCATGCATGTAGAGTGATTTAGTTGTCTAATGCCATGGTCATCACACCTTTATCAYGTAATAAGATCTTTATCGACATGTAAAGAGACCTAATGTACCTCCTTCTTGGTCCCTTCAATAATTCCTTCTCTGCAGTAGTATATGACTTCATTGTATTTACTACAAATTCAATAATAAACCCTATAGTGATACTATCTAACCAAAAATCCATTGTGAGCATGAATTTCTTATTGACCCTTTCCAACCGTGCAATGTTCTCAACAGTCCACTCTACTGGCCTTATCCAATTAGTCAGATGAGTATCCTTCAACCTCAATAACCACTCCTATAATAACTCTGGAAAATAACAGGAATATGTTTCATATAAATCAGTAAACACATACCTCTGCAGATACTGGCACGGTGTATATCTAGAGATTCTATTATATCTTTTCATGAACTTGAGTTGGTTTATCTTCAACCATATTACAATATATTTCTTGGTAGGGTTCCATGGACTGAACATCTCTTTCTACCACTACATTTTCTTCACTCACCTTCTCATTAGATCCTTTCTAGATTCTTCTTCTAAGTTCCAGCTGACAAAAGAACCATTTGTTGGATGTTTTGGTTGACCCGGATTCTACCTTAGTTCTCCAGCAAAACCCTAGAAACCATCAGCCCTTCTGGTAAACTAGAAGGTAACACTGCGCACAGAGTGCACAATGCAGTCTCATCTGAGATGGCTTATGGGTGACTTCATGACGCAGATGTATGCATTCATGAAATGGATTGGGGATGTTCTACTTCTTCTATTTTTACTTTAACATTCATCATATTATACCATTCATCAAGATCTAATAGTTATTTCATTTTGTATTATTAGTATTGCATGCTACAAGATACTATTCTAGCCATTCATAATTCATTCATAATTGTAGAAACAACAAAACATCACAACACAACACATGATTTTACCATGGCTCACCCCCCCTGGGCTACGTCCACAAATATATTATGCTTCTTATTATTATTCATCAAATTAGGGACATGCACGCATTACATCATAGGTTTAGTATTGGTGAGGCTGACCAACATCACATCAAGCTCCATAGCTTGCGAGCTAACCCTTAGTTACACTCCACAAGTCTCCAAAAATGACATCATTCCATCTCTACAGCTCCAACCAAAAGCTATTAATGTGACTCATACTCAAAAGGTTTCTCAAAAGGGACTTCAGACTTCTTTCCTCAAGATCATATCCCCTTAGCTACCTCATGCATCCTCTATTTATACTACAAAAGGTGGGTAAAAACATTACATTATACTCCAAAAACCTAATTCTAAGTGGACTCAACTTGTCCACATAATAACTCCTTGCATGCTAATCCACAATTTTTTCGTGCTTCTTTTCCTTTATTCTCATTGTGCACTGCTTCCTTGGTCCATTATGTATCATTTTTTGTGTTGTATCTAGAACGTTACCCCAAATTTTCCTACTCCAATAGAGGGCATGTTGGAGGGAAGGAAATTTCCCAAAAGATACTCCAAGAAGGACTATGGTGGTTGATTTTCTTTAAATATGCCATGTGATGTTTTTTATAGAGTCGATAAACCATAGCGCAAAGAAGAGTTTACATTACATCCTTCTTAGGCTCTTCAACCATTTGAGAAATGGGAAATTGACTTCATAGGACTGATCAATCCACCAGCCAAAAATATGAAAGAGACGTATATTATCACTGCTACTGGTTATCCTACTCGTTGGGCTGAAGCAGAGCCAGTCGGGGATTTATCTATAGATACTGCAGCCAAGTTTTTTGAGAACATCATCACTTGGTTTGGATGCTCTCTAAGTTTGACTAATGATGAGGGTCCACATTTCATTAGAGATATTGTAGCCACTCTCACTCGTGAGTTCCTAATTCAACATCATAAAAGTATCCCATATCATCCACAAGAAAATGGTACAATAGAAACCTTTAAAAAGATTATGGAGCGAGGACTAATAAAGGTATATTGTGAAAAATAGATATTATTGGCATGATAGAGTCCCTACCATATTATGGGCTTACAGGAATACTGCAAAGAAATTGCATAGGTATACTCCATTCCGACACATTTATGGAAGAGAATCAATTTCTCATGTTGAGTTCATTACTTCAAGATCATATATTCTTCATGTTACTCACATGACATATGATGATTCAATTGTAGAATGTGTCACCGAGTTGTTGGCATTGGACAAAGCCCGATTTTTGGTCGATTTTGATCAAACAATGGAGAAGGATCGACATAAATCTTGGCATGAAGGTCACATTAAGAGAAAGACATTTCTACAAGATGATCAAGTTTCGTTATATGAAAACAAGTACCAAAAGAATCATGGGAAGTCAAAAATGCATTATCTAGGACCCTTTACAATGGCAGAAATCCGTGAGTTCGGAACTATCAGAATCACACAACTCGATGGAATTATTTGTCCAATATGGGTGAATGGAACACGCTTGAAGCCCTATAATTCTTCTCAAAAAGAAAAGGGTTGCAACACTCTTGTCACCCAGAGTGAATTTAGTAGTTAGGGATTTCAATTTTTTTGTTCTTTCCCTTTTTAGTCAATAAAATGGTAACATGTCCAATTTCACTTGTCCTTGAATCTACTTGTCATTTTCATTGTTTCCAGTCTAGATATCACCTTTGTGATGAAGGAAGTATGAATCAAATCTATTTGTATTTAGTAACTTACAAGATTGGAATCCATGTCCTATCATTGTCACTTCATTTCTTAACTACCGTTGGTACCTTTTTGGTCACAGTCCTATCATTACTTTTTATCTTCATGTAAATCTTAAAAACTATTAGTACCTTTTCAACTAATTCTTGGTGAGTTAATTAAGTTTGTGTTTAACTAGTTGTCCCACTACCATGTTCTTTCTTATGTTATTTATTTCCTAAATCCCCCTTTATATATCACTTTGTTCGATGGTCATATCCAACATTAATATTGAGTTACCTCCATGATGTATCTATTAATGATTGCTAGTCATGTCACCTCCATACTATTTCCTATATACTTTTATTTTTCCAACTTCTTAACGTTATCATGTTTTACTCAATTTCTTTATGTATCCATTCATGTAGCCCCTCACAAATCTTATGATCCCACATTTGCGCCTCCTTCATCCATTTTTATTTATTTACCAATGTAGGTATTCCAATATGGTTCACACTTTTGATCAGGGATTCCTTCCCAAATTCATTGTTCTAGTGAAATTTGTCGACCCATAGGTCAAAGTTCTAGATGATATCAATGGAAAGGTCAAGCAGACTTGGTTGGATGACATTGACCTCGAAGATGCATCACAATAACCCTATATGACTATCCATACATTTATGTATTTTTCAGCCCTTATGACTAGTGAATTACAATGGGAGTGGAAATTGTCTTTCATGCCCCTCCGGGACACTACCTTCCTGAACCTATGCGAATTTTTGATGTTTGAAACTACTATAGAGGTTTATCGATGTGAAAAGTTTCTTATCATCCAAGTACATAATTGGGAATTTATGGTTGGAAAAGGCCTACTCCATACATGTCGAAGATATTCACAAGTTAACCTATCTCTCCATGGAAGGGCAAGACATCAAACAAGGATTCTAGGGATCAGGAAAGCATGGACAAAAAAAGGGTGAGATTAGTCTCTATGAAAAATATGGAACCAAGAGAGGAGGTCATGGATAAATCATTGAAAAAATAAATGATGAGCATTCCCATTGTTCCTTATATATAATTGCAAGCAAGGTCATGAAGAACTACTCACAATATGAGTGCACACACGACGCCATAGCAATGGCTAAGTTTAGAAAAAATGGACCAACTTTGAAATAGTGTAAACACCTTCTCAAAAACATGTTACATGCTTGTGCTGATGTGCATGAATGAGCCACATACTTCCTATATGAATAATTATTAGTTACGTTCTCTATGTGGAATTGGCAGCCACCTCATAGTCGAATCCTCTCCCATGCTCCCAAAATTCATATTGCGAAGCTCTTTGACCCCTGACATAGTCACATTTTTTTCTCACTTGAAAGACCACGATGCTACATTTGTACAATGTCACAACGACCTTATTTCATCCACACATTGCCCAAGGATTTCGTAGGCATTTCTCAAGCGACACACCCATAACATTTGGTTTGGTATGGACTATGAATTTATTTTTTTGAGGCATTTAGGTGTGGCTCCACCCATTTTTCACACCCCTGCTTTTCCTTTTTATCTAGATGAGGAAATTTTTGAAAAGGAGGTCACTACATGGCCTAGGGTCATCAACGAATAGAAGATATTGGGTCTCTCATATGTGATTCCCACAATATCACAATGATTGGTTCCAGTACAGACCAATGGTGCAGGACCGAGCATGACTGCATCAAAGAGAGATTGATATCCTCCAGCATGATATGAAAAATAGGAAGAAGGAGAAGATGAATCCTTACCCAAAATAATTCTGCATCCATTCTCGTCAATCCCAAATGATGCCACAATTTCTGATAAGTAGCTGCACAAATCCTTTGCTACTGATTTTCCTCACAAGAAAATATTCTTAGGTTCTCCATATAAATCCACTCTTGATCCCAACATCACCGATGCCACTCCCATTTCTTCACTTATTCCACCAGCTCACACCACCACCCCCTTTCCCTATTCCATTCACATCATCACTATTATCAATGATCCACCAGTCCAGACTCAATCCACTTCCTTCAAAGAGGAGATCCCCCATCAACCACCTACTTTAGCTATGGAAACCCCTTCCGCCATTCCATTTTCCCCTCACCACACCCATATTGAAACTTATGAATATGTGTTTGCTTCCCTTTTTATGATGGCTCTAGTAGCCACAGTTGCCCTTCCATCCACCTTCCCCAACAGTTCACAAGTCCATGTTTCACTGGACACCCCACCTCAGAATAATACCAATCCTAAATCAACTAAGGTACTAGAGGTGCTGAAGAATATGGGTCTAGATCCTCACATTAAAATGATGGAAACCCAGGAGGACACCCACTCTGTGCATAGCGCAAGTTTGTTCAAGGAAAAAACTGAGCCATTGTTGCAGGATCCATAACAGTGTTGCGCCATCTTGGAATTTTGCATCAATCACATGGATGTCATTAGGTCACTTCCTCCAAAGGTCCAGGATAGGATCGCTCATAGCATTCATACCACTTCACCTTTTCCTAATGGTGTTGGCACCCCTAGCATGTCTTATCAATCTATCGCTAATGGCCAACCACTAGCTTCACGGTTTCCCTTGGATATGTTTCTCACCAATGACAAGCTTGCAGTATGTTCTACACCGCAACTCATGACTCTTATGCGAGCCTCCACATATCATATTGATAAGAGACTTATCACTGTAGATCATATGAATGAAGATATTACACAGTAGTCAAAATGGCTATGTCAATCCATAATTATGACCACTTAAGCATAGGATCATGGGAAGGGGTTGCGAACACAGGTTGAGTCCCTGATAATTTTATCCAAGTTTTTCCTACCTTCATACAAGTTTCTCCTAAGATACTTGAGGAAATCACCCCAGTTGCACCTCTACAATGACTTGAGATCATTTTTTATTCCTTGTCATAAATTGCTACGAGGACCGACAACCTTCAACACGTGATGGCTAATATTCAAATTGAAATAAAAGGAATATCCCTAGGAGATGATGCAGAAGATCAAAGAGGCAGTTGCAAAAGGAAATCGCATCAGGTCCTCTCTTCATTCCCATGCAAATGAATGTCTCCAACTCTTTAGCATGGTCAAATACTAGGTCAACTTGTTGGAACACTAAAGTAATCCAATTGAAGAGTTGTGCACCCAGCTCAACCACATGAATGTAGAATCCAAAGATATCCATGAATCGGCTAAGAAGGTATCCAAATTTGCAAGGATCCAAATTGTGGATGAAATACTAGATGATTTGGATAAGTCTACTTGGGCCACCAAGAAAGAGCTCTGAGACTTATTTCCTATGGTGCAATCTAAGTAAATTCATATGAACCAGCTCAATTAAGTTTCAAATTTTGAATTGACTACACTACTGGCTATCCAACCTAAAGAAACCAATGTCGCAACAACACATGAGTTTTTGCAAGAGCCTCGATTTTGGAAATACAATGGAAGGATCGCATGGATCACTATGACAACTTTTGCTAGTAGGCCCTCACCATTATTCCCGAGTTGGTCCCTTCATTTGTAGAAGGTCATGAGAAGGAAACGAAAGGTTGAATCAGGATGAGTCAAAGGTTGTGGTTGGGTCCTTTTGGCCCGTATATTTTTTTGAAGTGTTACACACCGAATTTCCACACTTCTAAGTGGTGCACTTATGCATCTTATTCTACTAAGTGTCTTACTTATGTATCACTTATGCAATTGTAGATTTTCCACATTTATAAGTGTCACACTTAAATTCTACTAAGTGTTTTAATTGAATGTCACAATTCTATCATCATGTTGAAGTGTTGTTCATGTTCACTTGACACATGGAGGCGTAAATACATTCTATCATAATGTGGAAGTGCCTACCATGTTCCCTAGACACATTGGTGAATAAAACCCATCATTTGAAGGTTGAAAAGCCACTTTTTACCTTGTTTGTTTTACCATTTTTTATGACTGATGCCCCCCTACCCATACATAGGGAGTGTTAGTCCCTTGGTGACACTCCCTACTTGACTGTCGGGGAGTGTTAATGACACTATGTGATAATACTTTGGGGAGCATGAGTTTGGTTACAACCAATTACACCTTTTTTGGAGGGAAGGTTCCAGGAGGTTGGATTTGGTTTGGGTCAAATGGATTCGAGTCCTATCTATATACTTGATCCTAGCCTAAATATACTACTTAGTTGATCCATATCCTCAACTGTACTACTCAAATACTCCATGGTGGTTGGGCATTCATTTTATATATAAGGAGGCCACTCAAAGCTAAAGGAGAGAGTTTTGAAGAGTATCAAACCTATATTCTTATGAAATTCAGAGATAGTTTAGTAGAATTCTAGAAGTGAAAAAAAGGGGTCGTATAGGAGGATAATTAGAGGAAGCTTGCATTGGAGGATTCTTTGTTCTTTATTGTGCTCATAAATACATGAGAATCGGTTACTGATCTTGGTATTTGTTCTTTCTCATGCTTGTAAATAAATGAGAATAGGTTACCAGGTATAATTTTATCATGTTTTTGGAATCATAAAATCTTTATGAAAAATGAACTCTTTGGAGTCTCCTTTAATCTCTTTTCAGACTCCCTAAACATGAAAATATTTCCAAGCGATCTTGTCTCCTTTCATGTTTTTTAAAAGGATTTGAAAGGATGTCTTTCGAGTGGTATTTTACCCCTTTTTTGGCCTTGTAAGACTAATTATGAAAAAGGAATACTCTAGTCAACCTCGGCTAGAAGAGTTATCTCTCATATCGTCTTATAATTTTTCAATTTTGGGAGACTAAACTTACGAAAAAGTCAACTATGGAGTTTCCTTTAAGTTCTTTTCAAACTCCCTAAACATAAAAAACCATTGAGTTTACCTTATCTGGAATCGTAAAATTATTCATTTAAGGACCCATCTGGGATTCAACCCTTACTTATTCAGGTTTCCAAACATGTGAAGAGGAACTTACCGAAGGTGAGTTGTACTGAGCATCTGTTATTCTTCTCGAGCTCGTTAAAAATAAAAAAGGTACTCATCTATCTGGATGGGGGAAAAAAATTGGGAAGTAGTTCAAGCTTTTGAAACTTTACAAAAATTGTTCTTAGTCACCCTTGAACATGGCACCTGTCTGCATTCAACTTAGAGTTGTATAATCCGCTTGTCTCTAAGTCTTACCAATTCCATGTGTTTTCATACTCTTTCAACTCCTTTGAAGAGGACCTTTGGTTTTCATCAAATTATGATTGGATCCATGCCCTTTTGAGTCAATGTTTCCAAGTCACTTGTTGTGTCACATAATATTCAACGGAAGTCTTAGATTCAATAAATGTTTGCAGTATTATCCATTTTTATACCCTTGTCAGTATGTCCACATTCTCTCTATCATCTCAAATCACTATTCTAATCATTGTTTTGTCGATGATGGGGGATACAACATGGACCTCCTTCAATGAGTATGTCCATGTTGACTTCAACACATTATCCAAGAGTTATACATAGAAATCAATTAGTTCCTTGGAGCCTACATGCCTCAATGGCAAGTTTCCTTGCTTTCGACAACGGTTTTACATAATTGACCTTTGATCAGAATATTCCACCAAGTTTTCAACCTCAGCTCATTGATGAACATTTGAGGGAATGTACTAGGGTACCTTGGGAATCATTTTCATTACTAGTGATTTCCATCGCACTTGTTATATGTATACATTAATGACCAATAATCAAGTGGTTTATATCATGTTAGACATAAACACATGCACTCACAGGGTTATAATCATACTAGTTTTGTGTCGAGATGAAGACTCTAGGAGCCTTTTTGTCACCTACTAGTGTTATGTGCATAACCCAAGTTACAATGGAGAATAATATTACCGATGTACACTATCACATAGATCCACTTTGTATTGGTTTTTGGCTATGTTGTTGTCACATCATATATCCAATGTGTGTTTTCTCATGTGTACGACCTGATTCAGTCATGGAGGTATGGATCCACATTGTATGTCTGGTGGCCATATCCTTAGTCAATGTTTTCATGGATCTGCAGTGTATTGGTCAATGACCATGCTTTAAGTCCATTTTGTACCCAACATGGGAATTCCTACCTTGGGATGATTCATATATATGTTTTTTGATGTGTGTTTTCAGCTTCCATCCATCTCTCCTATTCCATCACCTCTTGGTGCATATCATTTTGTATAGTTTTTCAACCATCATTTTCTCTTATAACCTCACACTTTAGGGGGAATCTATTACACACCAAATTTACACACTACTAAGTGGTGAACTTATGTATCTCATTATACTAAGTGTCGCACTTATGAATCACTTATGTAGGTGTTGATTTTACCCATTCCTAATTGTCACACTTATATTATACTAAGTGTCCTAATTGAATGTCGCAATTCAACATCAAGTGATTGTAAGTGTTGTCCTACATTTCTCATGAATATAAGATTGGATTATTCCTATACTTCAGTCTCATTTAGTGAACATATGAATGTTATGCTTCTTTCATTTAGTTAGATTTTCTTTCATATAACTGTGTGGAAGTAGTATAAGAGAAAGATCATTTTATCTAAGTGTTGGAAAATCGTGATCAAGCTAGGACTGGATCCAATGATGGAGCAAAAAGGAGAAGTGAGGACAACCTTCAAAAAAGGTGCACTTTTATTTCATTTTCCCTCTTCTCATTTTATGTGTAAATAGACAGGAGAAAAGGATGTTAGTGTTCACTTTCTCTATTCTATCTTAGCTGAAGAAAACCTGGCTAAGGGAAGCTTAACCTATCCGGAGGCTAAGATTTCTCACAATAGAAATTGGTGATCACACTGGGGAACGATTGTTTCCTAGGTTTTTATCCTTTTGTCTTTTCATTTTGCTTGATTGGGTGCTTTGTTTTTTGAACTATTATTTGGTTTCCTCTTTATTAGAAATCTTACAGAGTCCATGGCCTATTCCCTGTTGAATCTAGGTTGAGGTTTAGTCTGTTTGAGTCATTTTTAGAAACTGACACTCCCCTACAATGGCTTACAGAGCATTGGTTTCCTAAATTAATGCTCCCTGACTATGTTTCAGGGAGTTTCACCCCTTATCATGACACTCCCTATTGGTCTTCTCGGGGGCATCAGTCTCCTTCTAGGGTCAGTTTTATGCCTTTTTTTACTATGTTTCTTAGGTTTTTCGACTCAAAATTTTGTCTCAAGGTCTTGTATGATTAGTTAGGACTTTTTTTTATTTTAAATATTTTTTTATCATTTTTTTTCCCTCTTTTAAAGTGTTATCTCTGATTAAGTTATGAAAAGGTCATAAACTATTCAAGGTTGATATGATCCTTGACTGCAGTTTTGATTGTCAGTAGTCTCAATTTTTGTTGTTCATACATCATCAGACTCCTGCCATTTACTTTCAAAAATATTTCAATCCATTTACTTGTCCATTTTGAAAGTCTCTTTCATTAACTTGAGGATAATACAAAGTGCATCAAGACATGTATTTGTGTTCTCTTTTTTGGAAATTGTTGATCCATTGAGTGAATTATGGAGTTTTTAGGGTCTGTTGCAATATCAATTGATCTTGAATCTTTTGGTTCTTAAGGATTTTAGGAGTGATTTCTTTATTTAAAAAAATTTGATTGACCAAGTGCTAGAAGTCATTTCTACACTTGATTCTTTCAATTTTTATATTAAGCTTGTGAGTGCATCTTTGTGTGGACTTTCTTTTTGCTTCATGTTATTTTATATCTTAGCCTAGAACTCTTTCATTTCAATTGAAAGGAAAGAAGCATAAAGAGAATTGCATTTGATTTCTTTCATTTCATTTAGAACCAAACAAAAGGGAATTTTGCATTCTATTTTTTGGGTGGTGCATTTTTTATCTTGAATTGTAAAAAAAAAAAATTGCATTCAAAGAGTAGTTTATGTTTCTTGCTTTGAAAGTTGTAATTGTTTCTTTGCTTGAAACTTCTTTCTCCTTATTATAGATAGCCTTCATAGAAACTTAAATATTGCATTGGATCCATATTTTCTTTGAATTATTCTTGGGTTCAAGTGTCACATGTCATAGTCAAGTTGCATCTGCAATCCCTTTTGAGTAACAAACAACCATAAAAGGAACAAACACCTAATCTAAAATCAACTAGACCTTTTATTTATTAGAAAAAAATTACAAGTCTAGTATTTTAGGGCCTTGGATGTAGGGTGGAGAGTAAATTCTCCAAGGCCACTTAAACGAGATTGTAGAATACCAAAGAGTGTTGAGATTGAATTAGTAACAACCAGCATTTATCGAGAGAGATCATATTACACGAGAGTTAGGAACAAGGTCAAGTGTAGCGATGGTTTGAGATCTCCCATATTTTGTTTTCCTAGTGAGGATACAACAAGTTTGGAGCTTTGAAGAGTGAAAATTCCTCAGGATGACACCACTTGTTATTATTATTTTGGTTGTGTATTTGTGTCCACCATTCCCAGTTCTATTTGCTCAGTCTTGATTGTTGACTATTTACCCGCTCGACCGTTTGTTGTGAAATTGGTAAACATAGTGTATTTTCCTAGGATTCTAAATGGGTGACTGTAAGGAGGGTCCTTTATTCAAAATGTTCCTTGTAGTACCCGATTCATATGTCGTATCACACTCTCAGTAACCCTGGAGGGTGGCCCCATGAAGCGAGGGTTTCTTGCACCAGGAAGGGTTGTTATGTGAAGGTCGAGGTAACTTCTTCTCATATCTTCATTGACATCCTCATCTCCCATATTCAGAAGATACCTACTTCCTTTTATTTTTTTATCTTATCTTATAAGAACTTTGATAGTGTGTGCTCTTTCATTTAGCAGACCCTAGGTTGATTTTGTGTTTATAGAATCAGTTCCAGGAACTACTAACCAAGGGACCTGGGGAACCTTTTGTTTTTCCTTCATTTGGAAATGTTGGTCCTTCTTATACTGCCACACTGAGTATTCCAATATTCACTATCAGGTTATCCATATGGTTTTTTCCACTCTGTTGATCCCAAATTATCCTAGTTCTTTGTATGCAATCTCACCACCCCAAGAACATCAACCTCCTTTGAACCCTTTGCCACATTTTCCCATCGGGTCTTTTTCCCTTTATTATTCCTCACCTAGTGAAAGTATTAATTCTAGTAACCAGGAGGATAAGAATAAGAATAAAAGGAAGAACAAGAAGAAGAAAAATAAGAAAGGGGGAAATCTACCAGTTATTTTTAATTATACTAGGAGTGTTGATGATATTGAAAATCCTACCCATACAAATCACAAGCCCAAGTTCCCTTATAGGATTTGTATGGGTGACTGCCTTATTAAGGATTTCCATAGTCTTCCCAAGATATTAGAAATATAGTCTATGGGTTCCCAACAACCCGTGTCACCAGCTTCCTCCAGTCATGCTGGTGACAACCCATCAACTAGTGATAGTAAGGTTGGAAGTAAGAAAAGTAGAGTCAAATTTCCTTGTAGTTTATTTGAAGGAATTCATCAAACTTACCTTTTCCCTCGTATGGATGAGGCGTCAAGTTTTTTGGAAGATATTGTTGTTTCCCAAAAATAACTTCCAACTAGTTATCGTAAAATTTCTACCGACCAACCATTGGTTGATAAAGTGGTCTATCTAGTTCCATCGTTGGTTGATCCCACTCTTCCCCTGGAGAGTGAAATTCAAGTAGTTGACATGATTACACCATTGGTAGATCCCACTCTTCCCTTGAAGAGTGAAGTAGATACCTCTCATATTCTTATTGTCACTACAGATAACTCTGGACAAGGGGGAATTTAAATCATTTCCATGGAACCCCCTCCAAGTACTGAGGTCATTTCCTTTGATTGAAATATACTGAAGGCACCTCATTATCCTTCCTACTTTCCTTTCCAAATCATTATGTAAGTTTGTGATATAAATATATGTCACTCTACTATAGAATAAGGTGCTTTTGCTATCCTTTTATCCTTAAATTCTTGGAAAGCTGTAGGTTCCCATAAACTTGTGCCTGGTACACATAATCTGTTGGCTTTTAACAAAAGATCCAATGATCCTTTAGGGATCCTTCCTTGGTTACCTGTCACCCTAGGAGGTTAAATTTTCTACATTGACGTGATTTTAGTCCAAGGCCCCTTGGATTTTAATTTTCTCCTCGAGCAGGACTATGTTTATGTTATGAAAGCTATTGTGTCCACACTCTTTTGAGTGATGTCTTTCCCTCATATCGGAAACATTGGGACCATTGACCAAATTTCATTCATTGGCCCTCATATGATCACTAACCATCCGACTTCCCTGAACATTCCTTATATCCAAGAAGTATCCACCCCACCACAGGTTAATTATGTGGAAACATGTCCCATGCTTTCAACTAATGATGAGAAGGAGCCTCCCACTATATTCTCATCTTCTTCATATTTAAATTCGACAGTTGACATGGTAACTCCCTATTTAGGGACCTTGGATTCTACTCTTCCCCCTATTGATCTCAGTGAGTCCCTTGCAATGTATTCCTTCCAGAGTGTTTTTCTTCCATCTGATGAATACCTCTTGGAAGCCATGGTAGAGAGTAATGAGCACAATTTATTTTCTAGTTTCAAGCTCATTAAAAAATAAAATTAGCCCTGAGTAGGGTTTATTTTATGGTTTCAATCTCATTAAAAAATTACGACAGTCAAGAGCATAGTTCGCGTGTCTATGCCAAGCTTGTTAAAAAATGAAACATGTACCCCAAGCATAGTTTTTCTCCGTTTCAAGCTTGTGTCAAAATGAAACCAATTGTGAGAAAATTTTTTGTTTATATGTCAAGATCGTTAAAAAATGAGTCAAAGGTCTCGAGAAAAGTTCTCGTTTCTATTTCAAGCTCGTTAAAAAAAAACAAAGGATTACGAGTATAGTTCTTTTCCTATGTCTAGCTCATTAAAAAATGAAACATATAATACCAAGCATATTTTTTCTAGTTTCAAGCTTGTGTAAAAATGAAACCTGTCTCAAGAAAAGTTCTTGTTTATGTGTCAAGCTCATTAGAAAATGAAACAGAGGATTATGAGCATAGTTCATTACCGTATCAATATCATTAAAAAATAAAACAAACCCCCCTCCGATTGAGTCGATTATTTCAGTAGATCTCGTAAATGTTGAGTCAAGTCTTTCACTAGATCTTGTAAACATTGAGTCGAGTAAATATTGAGTTGAGTCTTTCACTAGATATCGTAAATGTTGAGTTGAGTCTTTTTATAGATCTTGTAATTGAAACTTAATTTCATCCACCTATGTTAGTTGATCCTCTTTATTCCTCTAGTGAACATTTACCTATTAGTAGCCAGGAGTCTAATATGGTACATAATTTGGTGACAACATAAGAGTTGGCAAACAAAATGAATCTTTGGGGGAATGTCTCCAGCCTCTGGACATGATACTAGATTTGAACCACTATATTTTCATGTTGGGGGTAAAGTACCAACCTCTGGACAATATGGTGGAAAGAAACTCATTGATGGGTATTGTCCGAGCACAATTTATTTTTAGGTTTCAAGCTCATGTAAAAATGAAACCAACCCTGAGATTATTATTTTTTCTTTCTCATGATCGTAAATACATGAGAACATGTTACTGAGTTTAGTATTTGTTCTTTCACGTGCTTGTAAATACGTAATAATAGGTTACCAAGTATAATTTTATCACTTTGTTGAAATTGTAAAATCTTTACAAAAAAGTAACTCTTTGGAGTCTCCTTTAATCTCTTTTCAGACTCCCTAAACATGAAAAGATTGTCGATTGAGCTTGTCTCCTTTCATGCTCATTAAAAGGATTTGAAAGGACATATTCCGAGTGGTAGTTTACCCCTTTCTTGGCCTTGTAAGACTAATTATGAAAAATGAATACTCTAGTTAACCTCAACTAGAAGAGTTCTCTCTTGTATCATTTTATACATTTTCGGGTTTGGGAGACTAAATTTATGAAAAATTCAACTTTGGAGTTTCCTTTAATTTCTTTTAAAAGTCCCTAAACATTAAAAACCATTGATTTTACCTTCTTTGGACTCATAAAATTATTCATTGAAGGACCCTTATAGGATCGAACCCTTACTTCTTTAGGTTCACCAAACATATGAAGAAGAACTCACCGAAGGTGAGTTGTAATAAGCACATGTTATTCTCCTTGAGCTCATTAAAAAACGAGGTACTCATCTATATGGATGGGCGGGGAAATTTGGGAAGTGGGTCAAGCTTTTGAAACATTATGATAGTTGTTCTTATTCACCCTTGAACATGGCACTTGTATGCATTCTACTTACAATTGGGTAATACGCTTGTCTCTAAGTCTTACCAATTCGATGTGTCATCATAATATTTCAACTCTTTCGAAGAGAACCTTTGGTTGTCAACAAATTATGTTTGGATCCATGCCTCGTCAAGTCAATGTTTCCAAATCACTTGTCATGGCACACAATATTCAAGGGAAGTCTAAGATTCAATCAACCTCTGCAATATTATCCATTTTCATACTCATCTCAGTATGTCCACATTTTCTCTATCATATCTAATCACTATCCTAATAAATTTCATGTCGATTATTGGGGATACATCATGGCCCTCCTTCGACGAGTATGTTCCTATCGACTTCAACACATTATCTAGGAGTCATACTTAGAAACCAATTAGTTTCTTGGAACTTGCATGCCTCAATGGAAGGTTTCCTCACTTTCAACAACAGGTTTACATAATTGACCTATGATCAAAATATTCCATTGATTGTTCGACCTCATATCATTGACTCACATTCAATGGAATGTACTAGGGTACCTTGGGAATCATTTTCATTACTAGTGATTTCCCTTGCACTTGTTAGGATATATATTAATGATCGATAATCAAGTGGTTTCTACCATATTTGATGTCATCACATGTATTCACATGGTTATAATCGTATTGTTTCAGGGTTGAGATGAATACCCTAGGAACCTTTTTGGCACCTACCAATGTTATGTGCCTAGCCCAAGTTATGACGGAGAATAATATTACTGATGTACATTGTCACATATATCCACTTTGTATTGGTCCATGGCTATGTTGTTTTCATATCATAGCTCCACTGTGTATTTTCTTATGGCTACGACCTGATTCAGTCATGGAGTTATGGATCCATGTTGTATGTATGGTGTACATATACTTAGTCAGTGTTATCATGGATTTGAAGAGTATCGATCATGGTAATTCCTACCTCGAGATGATTCATATATATGTTGTTTGATGTGTGTTTTCAGCTTCCATTTGGCTCTGCTATTCCAACATCCCTTGGTGCACATCATTTTGTAGAGTGTTTCGGCCATTAGTTTCTCTTATGACCTCACACTTTAGGGGGCATATGTTACCCAACCAATTTACACACTACTAAGTGGCACACTTATGTATCTCATTGTACTAGGTTTTGCACTTATGTATCACTTATGTAGGTGTCAATTTACCACATTCCTAAATGTCATAATTGAATGTCACAATTCTATCATCATGTGGAAGTGTTGGTCTTGTTACCTAGATAAATTGGGGGAGAAAACCCATCAAATGGAGGCATAAATACACTATATCATCATGTGGAAGTGTTTATCATGTTCCCTAGACACATTAGTGAAGAAAAATCATTATTTGAAGGTCAAAACACCACTTTTTACCTTGAGGTTTTGACCATTTTTTATGACTGATGCCCCCCTGACCATACATAGGGAGTTTTAGTCCCTTGGTGACACTCTCTTCTAATTGTGGGGGCGCATTAGTGACACTTTGTACTAAGCCTTTGGGAAGTGTCAGTTTTGTTACAACCAATTCCACCTTGTTTGGAGGGAAGGTTCCAGGAGGTTGGAGTTATTTTGGGTCAAAGGGAGATTTAATTCCTATCTATCTACTTTATATTAGCCTAAAGATCCTAATTAGTTGATCCATATCCTCAACCATACTCCTAAAACACTCCATGGTCATTGGGAATTCTTTTGATATATAAGGAGGCCACTCAGAGGTAAAGGAGAGAGTTCTGAAGAGTATCAAACCTCTATTCTTATGGCATTCAAAGATAGTTCAGTAGCATTCAGGAAATGCACAAAAAAGGTTGGATAGTAGGAGAATTGAAGGAAGCTTTCTCAACATCAAGTGATTGTAAGTGTTGTCCTTTGTTTCTCATGAATATAATCTTGGCCTATTCCCATACTTCTATCCCATTTAGTTTACATATGAATTTTATGCTTTTTTCATTTAGTTAGATTTGCTTTCATCTAAATTTTTGCAAGTAGTATAAAGGAAGATCATTCTTTATAAGTGCAAGAAGATCATGATTGAGCTAGGATTGGATCCAATGCTGGAGAAACAAGGAGTAGCAAGGACAACCTTTGAAAAAGGTGCACTCTTATTTATTTTTCCCTCTTCTCATTTTCATGTTTGAATAGACAGGAGAAAGGGATGTTAGTTTCTACTTTCTCTATTCTATCTCAGCCAAAGAAAACCCAACTAAGGGGATATTACCCTATCCACATGGTAATATTTCTCACAACAAGGAGTGCCTGATTTTAGTAAATGCTAAAGTTTTTCCGCAAGCACAGCAGGTCAACGAAAGACTTGAAGTGGTAGGAAATAGTTAGACAAACAGAAAGCTAACTGAAAGTGTGTCAGTAGTGAAAAAAGGAAAAAAATAATCATGTTCCAACTAGACAAGAAGTGGAAAGATATAAGAGTTTCAAGTGCATGGAATGGAAAAGCTGGAAAGACAACGAAATCAAGAATTCAAGAAGTGGCCAAGGAAAAACTATAAATACTGAGCTATGTAATGGGAGAAGGGTTACTATGGGTTATTGTTGGACAATTGGTTTGGAAAGATGGTTTTCACTAATGTCAACCCTTGGATATTGATGTCAACCCATGGAAAATTCAAGAAGCACTAGATATGTGGTTGACATTGATGGTGATTCAATTTTCATTGATGTCAACAAGAGTGGCTGATGTCAGCAGATGTGATGGGTGTGTTTGGAGAAGTCTCCAAAGTGGCCCCCTTATGGTGTAGCTCTAATCATGGCCCTCATAGGAAGAAACTTTTAATAAGTATACAAGAAACCCATAGGTGTGGCCATGAACCTAATTTTCTTTTATGAATAAGAACATGAAGTACAGTGTAAATGCATGCAAAAAACTCATATATCGATATTCATCGTCATTTCATTTCGAACGGTAAGTGGAACATCACATAGTTCCTCACGGTTGAGGAGTTATTAGGTCATGAATTTGGAATCCCCAACGATGGGTTAAGAATCCCCTATGGAAGCCCCAAATATAGGTTAAGAAGCTCCTAATTGGTTTCAAGTCATTAATGAAAGGGTAAATAGGTTGTAACAAGAAAGTTTAAGAATCCATAAAGTTAAGGAAAGAGGTTACTTAGAAAAATTATATATACACGTCAAGAAGTCACTCATAAGTAAATTCGCACACAAATTCTATTGAATATATTCTATGTGAGTAAGTGATTCTTATCTGAGGTAACCAAGGATGTCTAAGGCAAATTTCAAAGGGAAGATGAAGTACAGAAGGGAGAAATTCCAAGGGAGGATGAAGTCTTGTGATGATGTGTTCTAAGGTATGTTATTTAAAGGTCATCTTACCATTTTCACGATAATTTTTTTTATAGAGTGATTCAAACAGTAAAACATGGAGGCTATTGAGAATACATCTCTATGGTAGAAATTTCATCTTCTAGGTCTTTCTATTTTTGGAGATACACTCTTTGGAAAATAGGGTTTTGGCTAGTCCTGAAACTAGTCTCAAAAAGGTGTTCTGGGTAAAAACAAACATAATGACTTCATAGAGGATCCAAATTTAGTGATATCGAACTCATTGGATAAAGTACAATCCATAGTATGTTTTGTGATATTTTCATATCTATATATAAAATATTCCATGTGTGGCATGCTCTACAACTTCGCTCTCAAGAATAAGACATAATTCAACAAGGTCTAACATTTTTTCTATAACTATTTTTTTGGGATGTTCCAAGTAGTGAAACTTGAAGGAATTGTAGAGATGATATTGAAGAATATTTCATACAAGTTTTATATCTTTATTCATTACATGTATGAAGTTATTCTTTTTGAAAGTTAGGGTTTGTGACTAATCCAAAAACTAGTCTCATGAGACTAAGGTAAAGTTTGATGAAGATGTTATTCTCTTGTTGTTGAAGTTGAGGAAGGTCTGCAGGTTTGTGATCACACACACTAGTTATGTTACAAAGTTATAGGTATGTTTATATGCATTTTTTTAGGGTTACATGTTGATGATGTTGTGGTGCATGATTGAAGCAAGTCTTTGGCATATTAGGTGCATGGTTGAAGAACTTAATTGATGATATATTATGGTACATGGTATATGGCATGATTAACACATATCATTAATGATATGGTATATGGTTGAGGCACATGGTTTGAGGAGCATCTTGGATATCAGGCACATTGTTTGAGATACATTTTTGGTATATGTATGAGGCATTGATTGGTGACATAGATGCATGGTGAGATACATAGTTGATGCATGATATGGTGTTGGCACATGGTATGGCATAGGTTTTGGTTGATGCATGATTTTGTAGAGTTTTGGTACAAGTTGTGGTACATGATTGATACATGGTTTGATAAATGATATGGTACATGTTTGGTAAATGTTTGAGACACATATTTTGTGATGGTATGTTGATGATATTGGTACATTATTGGTAGATTCATGTGTTGGTGATGTTGAGAATTTGGTTGAGAGGTGTTTTTGGTGATCTTGGATATGGTTTCATTGATGTTGAGTATCAGTGGTAGTTCCAGATTGATGGTATGCCAGAGACAGGTTGACATTGACAGGTTGATGTAATAGACTGATAGTGACAAGTTGATGTGATAGGTTTTAGTTGACAGGTTGATAGTGACAGGTTGATTGATATATCAATGATAGGTTGATTTATATATCAGTGATAGTATCAATGATAGGATTTCTACACTTATATTTCAAGGTGGCAGGATGGGGCAAAAAAAGAGAGTTGTAGCCTCCTTTTGGTTGGTGCTAGAAAAATCAGGGAGTTGGATCTTCCTTCAGGTTGTAACATGCAAATTAGGGGGTTGCAGCCTCCTTTTGGTTGGAGCTAGAAAATTCATGGAGTTGTATATTTCATCAAGTTGGATCCTGTAAATAGGGGGTTGGAGCCCCCTTTCACTTGCAACTAGAGAATTGGGAAGTTGGTTCTTCCAATGAATGTATTCTTTGATATATAAGAAAGAATTTTGTTTTTTTCTCCCATTTGGGTTTCCACATAAATTATAGTGTACTTTGTATTTGATGTGATGTGATGTTTCTTATGTTTATATTTGCATGATGTGTTGATTCTACATTGATGATATATTTTTTATTAAGTTGAAGTTTATATATTTTGGTTAAAAGTGGTAAAATTTCTCATACCGATTCACCCCCCCCCCCCTCTCAGTATTCCAATAATTGATATCAAAGAAGGTTCCTTCATGAAATAGTTTAACCATTGGAAGGAAGATCATGTAGAGAAATAATTTATATAAGAATGGAATACCACAGTTCGATGGTCATAATGGTTATATATTTGAAATGTGGAGTATCAGGATGAAAATATTTTTACAAGCACATGGATATGATGTTTGGCAATCAGTTTTTACAAGAAACACATTATTACAATCAAGAAGGGATTGAAAAGAAACAACAAAATATAAATGGATTTCACCTGGGAAGGATTATGTGATTCAATTAAAGACAAAGTTGGAAAATGTTCATCAACCAAAGAATTTTGGGATAAGCTACATAATATCTATTTTGCAGAGTCTCCCATCACAAGATAGAGAATTCTAAAGAAGATGAAAGAACATAACAACAATAAATATTCTCATCATGTCAGACAGATTTAGAAGAAGAAGATTGTGAAGAAGGCATAATAGATATTGAAGCATAATTAATCAGTACTTTAGATGAATTAACGAAAGAAAGGAATAAAAACAGGTCTCTTGAGAAATAATTATCCAAGAAGAATTCTCAATAAATTTTTAAATAAGCCCAACAGGTCATCGTGAATCTAAACGCTCACCTAGAAGAATCCAGAATGATTGAAGAAACATAAAAAATCTAGATGGAAGAGAAGCAATGGTTGGAAGCTGGAATAGTAGCACAAAGAAAGGAAGTAGATAAGAGAGATAAGATTTTGGAAGATCATCTCAAGTAAATATCTAAGGATTTAAACCATATTGAAGTAGAATTCATTCAACAAGAAAGAAGACTTGAGGGAGAATTCATCTCCTTGAAGATCCAACTTGAAGAAGAAAAGAGACCAGAAGAAGTCATGAATATCCAGATGATGAAGAAAGAAGAAGAGGTTTATAATATTGAAGAAGAAGTTTCCACATTAAGAATTATAATATTCAATCTGAGTAAGAACATTGAAGAGAGAGAAACATCCACATCATCAGTAAAGAAAGTTGAAGACAAGCACTCTAGGTTTCCAGAAAGGAAGAATAAATAAAAGATAAAGAGTTATGTAGAAGTAATCAAAGGAAGGAATCATGGTCAACAAGAATCAAAGAAGAATGAGTATAATAGAGATACATCTTCAAAAAGAACTTCAACATTCAAGAAACAAGGAAGCATCAATCATGATGAAGGGATTAACAGAAGAGAATATCATGATGAGACAATGTGGGAATTCATAAGTACTGCACCACAAAGAGGGTCATTCACTCCCAGGTATGCAAATTTATTTTATGTTCATTGTTTCAGTTGTACTAACTTTAGATACAAGGATGTAGATTGTAGAGCATATGGAAAAAAATTTCAGACAAGAAATACCTATGTGTCTCCCCACAACATTGAGTGTTACAAATTACACAATTATGGTCACATAGATTGGAATTTTAGAATCATGATGGAGACCTCCATGAAATAAAATACCAATGTCATATACTTGAAGGTTTGGAGAAGAAAAGAAAGACAAGAAGAATAGGTCTCAGAGATCATAGGATTTTCAATAATGAGAGAAAGAAAAGAAGAGCAGGTGAATAAATAATAGGCCCAAGAGATTGCACTTTCAAGAATTATAGTGCAAGATCATAATGAATCCATGGGAAAAAAAGAAGAAGTCATATTTCAGAGAGATGATGAGTCTATAGACGAAGAAGAAGATTACTCTGAATTAGGGTGGATTCCTCTGTTATTCTAAGTCATATAGATTAAAGACTCCCAACATATATGAATACTGAATAGGGGGAGTCTATGCAGTATCCACTATATATCAAAGAACCATCCTTCGAGTAATTTGAATTGTTTGTAGAGACATATTCAGAGAAGTCAGATAGAAGAAGTACAAAATGATAATTGATTGATTGAAAAAAAATGTTCCCATCTAGATATCAGAGGAGTATCATTGACACACTTTCCTAACAGGGAAATATTCATTAAAGGTTGTATTATAGATCACTGTACATATTTGATTCAGTATGAGGAATAAGAATATGAGATGATCATTTACGAAAAAAGAAAACTTCATAATAGTATAGTGACAGATGGGTCAACATTGTGGACAGTTGAGTAGAAGAATTATGGATAATTTATAACATATGGACAAAGATGAATTTATGATATCATAGGCAGGACTAGATAGATAGATGACAAAGAATATCTACAATTGGAATACATGTAATTAATGGACAAATGGAATAAGTTGGTAAAAAGAATACAAGTAGTGAAAGGAATAAAAAAATAGGGAAAGGGAAACCTTCATCAAAAGATATATCATCAGAGGGACATTTTTTAATAGTATGATCATTGATGTATAAATAGTGAACATAACAGGTCATGAAGATTTGAAGTCAAGAAGTTTTGAATTATTTTTATATATGTCAGAGAGTTACAAGAGGAAGCAACAATGGACAATAAGAAACAATGAAAGAGAGGAAAGAAAACATACGTAGGAATCCCTGCATTGATCAACATGGCATCTTGCAAAGAATTCAAGCAAAGAGAAATCATTAGGGAAGAAGATCAGGAAATAAAATATTAGAAGCATGCAAACAAGGGCGGACAAACTGACATGGGGAGTTATCCTTTTTTCCATGATGTCAAAGGGAGATAAAGAGAAATATCATAATAGAAAGAGTCAAGTGCATGAAGTTAAAGAACCATTATCCATAGAAGGTACACTTTCAAGGAGAGTCACTCTTTGCTATTAAAAAATAATAAGAAGAAGAACTTGGAAATAAACATGAGGATAGAAACATTTGAAGAGAAAGAATAGACGCATGAATATAGGGGGAGAAACCCCAAGGAGAGATATCCTTTTCCATTGATGTCAAAGGGGGAGAGAGAGAAAAATTGATGAGGAGAAATGGTCACAGGGGGGGGCACAAGTACTAGAGTATGTGTGTTGCCATCAATGTTGGTGTTTCCATCAATGTCAAAGAGAGAGGAAACATTGATGAGGAGAAATGGTCACATGGGGAGCACGAGTACTGGAGTATGCATGTTTCCATCAATGCCAAAGGGGGGTATTGTTGGATAATTTGTTTAGATTGTTTTTTTTCATAGATTTCAACCCTTGGAGACTGATGTCAACACTTGGAGAAGTCTGGAATCCCTATATATGTGGTTGATATTGATGGTGAGTCAGTTGTCATTGATTTCAACAAGAATGGTTAATGTCAGCAGATGTGATGGGTGTATTTGGAGAAGTATCCAAAGTGGTCCCCTTATGGAATATATCTAAGCATGGCCCTCACAGGAAGATGCTTTGAATAATTCTATAAGAAACACATAGGTGTGGTCATTAATCCAAATTTATTTTTAGGAATAAGGACATGGAATACACTGTAAATGAAGGTAATAGACTCATACATTTATAATCCTCATCATGCCATTTCCAACAATAGATGGAACACCACGTAGTTCCTCATGGTTGAGGAGTTATGAGGTCATGAATTTGGAAGCCCCGAATATGGTTTAAGAACACCCTAATTGGTTTCAATTCATTAATGAACAGGTAAATTGGTTGTAACAAGAAATTTAAGGAAAGAGGTTACCTAGAAAGCATATATATACACCTAAAGAAGTCACTCATAAGTACATTCACACACACGTTATATTGAATATATTATATGTGAGTAATTGATTCATATTTGAGGTAACCAAGGAGATTTGTGGTGAATTTAAGAGGGAATATGAAGTAAAACGGGAGAAATTCCAAGGGAGGATGAAGTCTTGTGACGATTTGTTCTAAGGTATGTTATTTAAAGGTCATCTTACCATTTTAACTATAATGTTTTTTATAGAATGATTCAGATAAATAAATATGGAGGATATCATGAATACATATCAAGGTATCTATGGTATAAATTTCATCTTCTAGGGATTTGTATTTTCAAAGATACACTCTGTGGAAAATAGGGTTTTTGGATAGTCCTGAAACTAGTCTCAAACATGTTCCAGGTAAAACCATCATAAATACTTCATAGAGGATCCAACTTTAGTGAGACAAAATGAATTGGATAAATTAATATCCTTAGTATGTTTTGTGATATTTTCAGATCTAGATATGAACTATTCCATGTGTGGCATGCTCTACAAGTTCGCTCTCTAGAATACGCCAGAATTTAGCAAGGTCTAGCATTTTTTCTAAAACTCCTTTTTTGGGATGTTCCAAGTAGTGAAAATTGGAGGAATTGTAGAGATGATATTGAAGCATATTGGGTACATGTTTTATACCTTTATTCATTACAAGTATGGATTTATTCTTGTTGAAAGATAGGGTTTGTGACTGTTGGCCCTTATTTATGGAAGTATGCGAAGATCAAGGAAGAAAAGGGAGAATGTGAACATTGTGGAAGACACAGTGGTTGTTATTGGGTCGAAGTGAGAAAAAGAGAAGAAAAGATGGAGCGAAGCCTGAGAAAGAAAGTCCTTGGACGAGGATATCAGGGATGAAAAATAAGCAAGGAAGAAGGACCGTGGATAGGTCAACAAGTGGAAAAACCCATCGTTGGATGATTTGGAGCATCGTGCGAGAATAAAGGAAAGATAGGATCGTGAAGCCCTGAAAATATGCGTCAAGTTGACCTAGGGTTTTAGACACCTAAGGTTTTGGTATCTAGGTTTTTGGACACCTAGATTTCAGCCTAAGGCTGTGAATGAGCTATTTTAATGTATAAATAGAGGTCTAAAGGGCCTAGGTTGGGTTGGGTACATTGGGTTGGTACGATATTTCTATTGATCTATTTGTATTGTGGATGTGAGTGAGTAATGCATTGAGAGAGAGAAGTGCTAAGAGTGAAAGCATTCTGGATTGTAAGATCTTCAACTAGGTGCGAAGATCAACCCTGCAGCTGGGTGTGCAGGGAGGGGAAGAGAAAGAGAAGAGAAGAGAGGAGATATGCTAGCTAAGAGCGTAGAGAAGAACTGTATGATTTACCTCAATATATTATAGCACAGTTCTGTGGATGTAGCCCTAGAGAGGGGGTGAACCACGTATGTTTTTTGTTGTGTGTGATTGGTACTTTGTGTTTTTCATTGATATACTATGATTGCATTACTGCTTTAGATTTGATAAGTAGATGTGAAGAATAGATCTAAGTTGATAAGTGATATATGAATGTTGTGTTGTTCTTGTGTTAGATCCACTTGATATTCCCTTTGGTTGTAGACATCTCTGTCCTGCAACCCCCTCATAACTTCTTCGGGTGAGACTGCATTTGCTTTGTAGGTGTTGTTGAAAGGGCCAGTAGTTAGGGCTTGTTGGTGTGCTTATGGAGCTAAACCCTGGGTTTGCCCCTATGCCAACAAATGGTTTCGTTGCCAAGACAGGAATCTTTTTAAGGGAATGTTAAGGTGGTTTCCATCAAATATAGAGATTCAAAGGTGGATAGAGGATCAAGAGAAGGACTTCGTTGAAGCCTAGAATAAGAACCCTAATCTTAGCACTGAGGATTGGTTATAAATATATATCATCACCGATATACACGAGATATTATTTGGAGGGATCCATCAGGATCTATATGAGTGGCTAGCTAGATTAGACGATACCCAGTCCGAGATCCGATCTAGACTTCCTGTGGTCTGGACATCAGAGTTGATCAAGAAGGTCAAGAAAGTTGATAACACTGTATCACAAGAAGTAGATCAATGGTTCTATAGAATCATTGGAGGGTACATCACAGAGTTTGTTGTTGACATAGTAGAATCATATAGCCAAGCCGAGAGATATTTATTTAAGGGACCCCGAGGGAAATTATTACATTTTCTGAAGCTGAGAATCAAGATGTTATTGCATGAGAAGAACATCTTGAAGATACAATAGATTGGTCAAATCAAGAAAGGCTAATGTTCAAAAATTTGGACAGCGACAACGCCACAAAAGTTGGACATGCACGCAGTGGGAGAGTATTCCGAGAAGTTCATCTTGCGAGCTTGTTTAAAAAGAACTATGGGGAGGAAGGTTTTTACAGTGGAGAAGAAGCAGAACTGATAGACGAAGAACATTCAGAACCCACTAGAGCAGAGGAAGGAAAAGATGCAAAGCTTCACCAAAGAGAACTTGAAACCTCAAAAACTACGCAAACCATCGAATTAAGTACTATTATCCCTCCTGTTGATTCAGTAGTATTAAGAAACCAGAGTAATCCCAGTCACCAGAGCATCCAGAGAACTGTCAATAGTATTCCACCGCATATTCAGTCAGGAACCCCAGGAAGATCTATGGTAGATGAGATGAGACTCCCTATCTTTAGGGGAGATGGATCTGAAGATCCTAATCAACAATGGTTTCTATGTGAAGCCATATGGAACATTAAGAATGTCATAGATGAAGTTGTCAAAATAACCCATTTTAGTACAACTCTCAGAGATCGCACACTGAGTTGGTACATGAAACTTGTCCAAGGACTTGCACAGCCTAAGCCATTGAATCAGATCAAGAACGCGTTGATTGCAAAATTCAAGAAACCTAATTCAGAATCCTAATGTATCAAAAAGATGAAAGAGATCAATTAGAAGCTGGATGAACCTGTTTGGGAGTTTGATCAGAGATTCAAGACCTTAACAGGTTGATTAACATTTCAGATCCCAGACAAGTAGAACAAGGAATGGTTCATTGTTGCCCTTATAACACACATTAGAGTTCCCCTGATGCAATAGAAGATTTTTTCATAGGATGAGGCATTAGAGATCGCCATGAATCTAGAATCATCCCCCATGGGAGAATCCAGTTCAGGTATGATCCATATCTTGATTCAGCTAACTAGTTTGTCTATGTAGGTCGAAGATATGAAGAAAGACAAGGGAAAAAATAAAAGAGAAGACATATGATGTGTCATATGAAGATTAGAAGGTCATGACAAGGAAAACTACCCTATATTCAATGAATACTTGGATTCTGCAGCTCCGAGCCCCTTGAATCAAGTCACCTTACCCTAGTGCGAGGTATGCAGAAACAGACATAGTACTGGTGAGTGATACTACATGAAAACGTATGTTCAGACGCCTACAAATTTGTATTGTACATTATGTAAGTCTGTAGGACATGATTATAGGGATTGTAGGGCTTATGATCTCATGCATGAAAGGTTAAGAGACATATATAAGATTCAAGGCGAGGTATAATAAGAAGAAAACACTACGTAGTATAACTCTCTTGGGAGAAGAAACTTCAATCCTCGTGATGGGTTCAGAGGAAGAGGAGGAGGAGGAGGAATGGGTTGAGGTCGAGGACAGATCATCTGTTATGAATGCACACAACCAAGACACCTTGCAAGGTATTGTCAGAACCTTTGTACCACTTGCAGCTACTACAACTCGTTTGACCATGTTATAGAATATTGTCTTGTGCTGCTAGCCAAGCTTTAGGAAAGACGAGGACCCCAGCAGAACCCGCAACTGAAACTGATTTATGCTAAACCTTGCGGAGAAGACCCCAGATTCAATGTTATAACTAGAGGAGGCATTGTTATAGGAAAATACAGACTGACACAAGGGAATACTACAGAAGATTTAGGAATAAAAAAAGATGCAGAGAAGACCCAAACTTTTGATGCAAAGAAAGAAAGACAAATGTTTGAGGAAGCTAGGAAATAATTCAAAGGAAAACAAGGCTACGCATCAAAGAAAAGACCATAAGTGAGAGAATATGGAATGCCTCTGGCATTTGATCAGTCTTCTTTGCCAAAAGAAGGAAAATAGGTAAACAAGCTCATGGAATTTCTATATACTTGTATTAAATTGATTCAGGATGAAAACATTGTACAAGAGCTACAAAATCTAATTAGGCAATATGATCTAGGAAAGATAGACCCCTTGTTGAATAGGGAAGTACACCAAATTGGTAAGAAGAGACGAAAAAATAAGGAATTACATTTGAATGCTCAAATAGGAGAGTATGAGATAGACTATGTGGTCCTTGACTTAGGGTCAGAGGTCAATGTCATGACGAAGAAAACCTGGGCACAGATGGGAAAACCGAATTTGATCTATTTCCCTTATTAGGCTTAGGATGGATAAAAAACAAGTCGTCATCCCATTTGGACGATTGGAGCATGTCTCTGTGGACATTGATGGAGTAAGAACATTTGCATATTTTGAGGTAATTGAAATAGTTGATGATAGTTACCCTTACCCTGTGTTGTTAGGAATTGATTGGGCCTTCAATAAATCTACCGTTGTTGACTTAAAGAAAATACACATGACTTTTGAAGGAGATTTCCTTAGGGTCATCGAACCTTTAGATCTAGATGAAGGTCAGGGGTACAAAGAACCTATCAGAGAAGAATACCACACATACACACTAGAAAACATATATAAACTAACATCCAGACAACAGGATTACATTAATCCTACAACCGATGGGAATCTAAGCTGGTGAAGTGATAGTGCACTCTCATTAGACTCAGAAGAAGCACTGGAGAAATGGAAGAACTAGATGTATGAAGTATCTATAAGGAGATGTGCTATAATAACCAGAGAAGTTCGTTGGATTAGCACAACAGTAAGTAACTTACCCACATTTGATGGTCTGAATCCATTAGAATATTTCCTATCAGACTTTGAAGCAAGTGTACCAACACAATAGAGGTTGTTGGCAATGGATGAGGCCTTGAAAGCCACACCAGCAATATGGTGGGGGACACACAAAAATAAAATTATAGATTGGGTACATTGTCGTACTCTGATGACAGCGCGATTATCGACACAAGTAGAAGGCTGCAAAGTTCACTACATAGGTCGAAGCTTCCCAAAGGACTATGTGTGAAGCTATGAAGAATCCTGAAGAAACATTACTCAAGAACAATGGTTGCAAAAATTCATTAACATGTTGGACACGACACCTATCAACTGGTACCTTCAAGCAGAATTGTGCCTCATCACTATATATTGGAAAGGTATGACTCAGAATTTTGTAACCACCTTCTTATATGAAAGTCAATTTCCTTTAGTAGATCAAGCACTACATATTGTTATATAGAGAGTATTTGAGGAGGTATCGAGCCTTTCCTTAGATAAGGAAGAGGATGACTGGATTGCGCATCTCCAAAAACTACAAGGTTGTTACAACATCAATGCCGACGATGATCCAAGGAAGGTGAACATCGCAAAAATAGAGGGCCAGAGAGATGTGGAAGGACCAGGTGTTGAGCTGCCATTCATTGTACAACCAATCAAAATCAAGAAAGTCAATATTGGAACAGAGAACACACCGAAGCTTGCCAATGTCGAAGATTATTGGGATGTTTCTACCATTGACAAGATTACTGAGTTGCTACATGAATATCAAGACTCGTTTCCAACCAATTTCACTGATATGAAGGGCATTAAAGGGCCTATGGGAGATAAGACGATCCCTTTGAAACTAGATGCTAGACCATTCAAACAGAGACCTTACAGATTGAACCCTAAATATAAAGAGAAAGTGAAGATTGAGCTTGACAGAATGTTGGAAGAAGGAATTATAGAACCTGTCGAAGAGTCAAAGTGGATAAGCCCTATGGTGGTACAAGACAAGAAAACAAGAGAAATTAGGATATGCATAGACCTCGGGAAGTTGAATGATGCTTGTTTGCATAACCCCTTCCCTACACCATTCACTGACGAAGTGTTAGATAATGTGGGAGGCCAAGAAGTATATTCTTTTATAGATGGATTTTCAGGATACCATCAGATCCGGATTGCTAAGGAAGACCACATTTGCAACAGAATGAGGATCCTACCAATATACAATGATGCCATTCAGATTTAAGAATTCCACAACCATATTTTCCAGGGTGGTGGTCAAAGCGTTCAAGGAATTTATGCATAAATGTTTAGAAGCATACTTTGATGATTGGAATGTTTTTAGCTTATTGAAAAACCATATTGAATGTCTAAGGCTAATGTTGGATAAATGCATGAAATGTCAAATAATAAATTGATTTGAACTTGAAGAAATGTATTTTATTTTCACCATTTGGCGTGTTGTTAGGGCATATTGTATGCAAGAAAGGATTGTTGGTAGATCCATCCAAGATTGTCATTATGGTTGATCTACCCCCTCCTACGTCAGTCAAATTGTTGTGAACTGCATTGGGACACATAGGCTACTACAAAAATTCTGTTAAGGGATATGCTTAGATTATCATGCCCATGGAGAAGTTGTTGAAGAAAGATTGTCAGTTTAGTTGGACAGAATAATTCCAACAGAGTTTTGACACACTGAAACAGAAGATGGTTATTGTGCCCATTCTGGCTTTCCCAAATTGGACCAAGGAGTTTCATGTGCATGTCGATGCATCATACATTGCATCGGGAGTTGTGCTAGCACAACCAGGAATAGGAAACATTGACCACCCATTAGCCTTTTCTAGCAAGAAGCTATCTACAACTGAGATTAATTATAACACTACTGAAAGAGAGGGATTAGCCATGGTGTATGCACTACATAAATTTTTCCACTATTTGTTGGGAGGACACTTTAAAATGTTTACTGATCACTCCATGCTGAAGTACCTAGTCAACAAGCCAGTGTTGGGGGGAAGGATATGTATATGGCTGCTGCTATTTCAAGAATATGATTTTGAGATCATATTAAAGCCAGGGAGAATGAACAAAGGTCTTGCCCACTTATCAAGGTTGGAACATGGAGAAGAGCCAACTAGTTTAGAGGACACACTGTCGAATGCACAACTACTAGCCATTAGAAAGATCGATGACCACTTCCCAGAGATAGTCCAGTTCCTATCAATAGGAATGGAACCTAGTGAGTACACAATTCTTTAGAAGAAACAACTAGTGGTCCACGCTACATATTTTTCACTTATCGTCAGACATCTATACAAGATGGGGCCTAATGAGATTTTGAGAAGGTGTGTTACAGAGGTAGAACAACCACTGATCCTTGCAGAAGCTCATGAAGGCATTGCAGAAGGACATTATGCAATGAAAGAAATTGCGCAGAAGGTTCTTAGAGCTAGCCTTTGGTGGCCTACTTTACACAGAGATGCTAAAGACTATTCCAGAGCCTGTGATGTATGCCAGAGGGTTGGGAAACCATCCAGAAGAGATGAAATTCCATTAGCACCGCAACTGACCCTACAAGCATTTGAGAAATGGGCCATTGACTTTGTTGGACCTATAAATCCACCAGGAAAGTGCACAGGAGCAAGGTACATAATTACAACAAGATAATACTTGACTATATGGGCCAAAGCAAGAGCATTCAGGGAATATAGTGAAACTACAACTGCGTGCTTCATATTTGAGGACATCATAACCAGGTTTGGATGCCCAAAGATCCTTATGAGTGATCAAGGAACACATTTCATCAATAGGATAGTTGAAGCCTTGAATGAAGAATTTACATTCCACCATCAGAAGAGCACACCGTACCATCCTCAAGCAAATGGGATAGTTGAATCATTCAACAAGATCTTGGAGACAACACTAACCAAGATTTGTTGTGTAAACAGAGATGATTGGGATTTAATAGTACCAACAATGTTGTGGGCCTATAGATCCACTTGCAAGAAGATAAAAATGTAGACCCCCTTCAAGTTGGTATATGGTATTGAAGCTGTTGTTCCAATAAAATATCTGGTACCAAGCCTGAGAATTGTTGCCTTTACAGATATGGATGACCCTGGTGTTGTTCAAGAGAGGCTTGCAGAGTTGGTTGAATTGGAAGAAGACAGATTCATTGTAGAATTCCATCAACAGGTTCAGAAGGAAAGAGAGAAGGCCTATCATGATAGGCACATCAAGAAGAAGGCATTCAAGCAAGGTGATCTAGTACTGGTATATGAAAACAAGTTCATAAAACATCTTGGGAAGTTCAGAACACATTGTCTAGGGAAATATGAGATTACTTATGTTACAGAGGGAGTAGTTACGCAATTGAAGACACTGAATGGAGAATGGAAGGGAGGTTTAGTGAATGGGAGCCGACTGAAGTTGTACTATGACAACCAGCTGCCTCACAGCTCTCAGTAGAAGCATGAATAAAAGGGTCTAGGTACCAAGTGCAGTTGAAACTGGGTACCAGACACAGAAAATACAGACTGCACAAGGGATGGAGAGAAGGAAAAGAGAAGAATGCAAAGACTACACTATGCAGCCTGGAGTCGAAGTAAAACAAGAAGCTCAAATTTGAAGTGCCTCAGAACGAGTCACAGGTGAGTGTTGGGGGTATGTTGGCCATTGGTTATGGAAGTATGCAAATATCAAGGAAGAAAAGGGAGAATCCAAACTTCACAGAAGACATGGTGACTGTTATAGGGTTGAAGTGAGCAAAAGAGAAGAAAAGGCAGAGTGAAGCCCAAGAAAGAAATCCATTGGATGAGGATATCGGGGATGAAAAATAAGCAAGAAAGAAGGACCATGGATAGGTAAACAAGTGCAAAAATCTACCATTGGATTCTTTGGAGCACCACATGATAAGAAAGGAAAGACAAGTTAGTGAAGCCGTGAAAATATGGGTCAAGTTGACCTAGGGTTTTAAACACCTAGGGTTTTGGTATCTAGGGTTTTGGACACCTAGGTTTTGGCCTAAGGCTATAAATGAGATATTGTAATGTATAAATAGAGGTCTAAAGGGCCTAGGTTGGGTTGGGTACGTTGGGTTGGTATGATATTTCTATTGATCTAATTGTATTGTGTACGTGAGTGAGTATTGCATTGAGAGAGAGAAGTGTTGAGAGTGAGATCCTTCTGGATTGTAAGATCTTCAACTGGGTGCGAAGATCAACCCTACAGCTGGGTGCATAGCTAGGGGAAGAGAAAGAGAGGAGAAGAGAGGAGATCTACTAGCTAAGAGCGAAGACAAGACCTGTATGCTTTACCTCAATATATTATAGCACACTTCTATGGATGTAGCCCTAGAGAGAGGGTGAACGACGTATGTTTTGTGTTGTGTGTGATTGGTACTTTTTTTTTTTCATTGATATAATGTGATTGCATTACTTCTTTATATATGATAAGTAGATGTGCAGAATAGATTTAAGTTGATAAGTGATATATGGATGTTGTGTTGTTTTTGTGTTAGATCCACTTGATATTCCCTTTGGTTGTAGACATCCCTGTCCTTCAACCCCCTCATAACTGCTTCAGGTGATAGTGCATCTGCTTCATAGGTGTTGCTGAAAGGGCCAATAGTTAGGGCTTGTTGGTGCACTCATGGAGCTGAACCCTAGGTCCACCCCTGTTCCAACAGTGACTAATCCAAAAACTAGTCCCGTGAGACTAAGGTAAAGTTTGATGAAGATGTTATTCTATTGTTCCTGAAGTTGAGAAAGGCTTGAAGGTCTATGATCACATACACCAGGTATGTCATAGAGTTCCAGGTATGGTTTTATGCATATTTTTATTGTTACATGTTGATGATATTATGGTGCATGCTTGAGGGAAGTCTTGGTATATTATTGAGGCATTGACACATGCTTGAGGCACATATTAGGTCCATGGTTGAGGAATAAATTTGGTATATGATATTGGTTGTTTGGTACTTTGTTGAGGCACTTCATTAATGATATCTTGTGTTACATGGTGTATGCCATGATTGAGTCATATCATGAGTGATATGGTATATGGTTGAGGCACACGGTTTGAGGAGCATCTTGGATATTGGGCACATTGTTTGAGATACATTTTTGGTATATGTATGAGGAATTACTTGGTGAAATTTATGCATAGTGAGATACATCATTGATGCATGATATGGTGTTTTCACATGGTATGACATAGGTTTTGGTTGATGCATGATTTGGTACAAGTTTGGTACATGGTATGGTATAGGTTTTGGTACATGATTGATACATGATTTGGGACATGATATTGTACATGTTTGGTACATGGTTGAGACACATATATTGTGATAGTATGTTGGTGATATTGGTACATGCTTTATATATGCATGTGTTGGCGATGTTGAGCATCTAGTTGAGAGGTTTTATTTGTGATAATGTATCTGGTTTCATTGATGTTCAGTATCAACAGTGGTTACAGGTTGGCATTGACAACTTGATGTGATAGGTTGACAATGATGGGTTGATAGTGACAATTTGATGAGATAGGTTGATATGATATGTTGACAGTGACAGGTTGATGTGACAAGTTGAATGATCTATCAGTGACAATATTAGTGATAAGTTTTCTACACTTATTTTCAGGGTGGCGGGATGGGGTGAGGAAAGGGGGTTGTAGATTCCTTCTGGTTGGTGTTGGATAACATAGGGAGTTGGATCTTCCTTCAGGTTGGAGCCTGAGAATCAAGGGGTTGTAGCCTCCTTCTAGTTGGAGCCAGAGAATTTAGGGATTTGTAGCTTCCTTCAGTTTGGAGCATGTAAATAGGGGGTTGGAGCCTCCTTCCAATTGTAGATGGATAATTGGGAGGTTTGTGATTCCAATGAATGTATTTTTGATATATAAGAAATCATTATGTGGTTTTCTCCCATTTTGGTTTCCATGTAAATTCTTGTGTACCGTGTATTTGATCTGATGTGTTGTTGCTTATGTTTATATGATCATGATATATTGATGATACATTGATGATATATTGTTGATTAAGTTGAAGTTTATGTATTATGGTTAAAAGTGGTAAAATTTCTCATACTGATTCACCTCCCCTCTCAATATTCCAATAGTTATTATTATCATTGTTGTTAGTGAGCCAATCTCAATAAGATATTGTAAAGGGTTGTGAATATTATTGTGCTTACGCAATAATGTAGAGTCTGTAATGAGTATATGAGAAAGGATTTATTTGTGTAAGCCATTGTATGAGAGATGTACTCAATGTATGACTATTTTGAGATTCTTCTAATATAAAAGATTGTTCATGCCCATTTTTTTTTTTAATGTGTGTGGATCTATGGTTAATATGTTGCGCAGTTACTTCTATCACGTGCATTTAACATGTAATCATTTTATATGAATATATTTTTACGTATTGATGTATGAATATGGACATGGTTACGTTGAATCTGATCAAGGATAATTTTAAGGATGGAAATTTATATTAAAATGTAGAAACTTGGGCTAGTCTTACTAGTCCTTAATATGCAAAATGTAAAATGTTTGGCGATATTTTTGTAAAAATATTTGAGTTTCTAAGGATTTTATATAGTTTATATAAACTTTTGGTGATTTTTAAAGTAAAATAATTTTATTCCATGGAATTTGGGTGAATCATTTTTAGAAAAATTGGAATTTGGCGAATCGTTTTTTGGGAAAAACCATGGAAAATTATCCCATTGGAAAAATTTATCCCCTAAAATCATCTATGAATATGATGGTGCATTCTCTCTGTCTCACTTCACCTCATAGGTCTCGACTGCACTTCAGGTGAGACCTCCTTCCCTTGCAGAAGGTTGAATATGTCAACACTCCTAGACTACAACGGTACCCTTTTTTGGTAATCTCCAAGAACCCTGGTCTTGATTTTGTGCCAACAATCCCAAAGGAAATTTTCCTAACAAGGAGACCAATAACTTATTGAAAATAGAAATATGATATATTTATATTAATATACACAACTAAAGAAAACATCATATAATATTAGAACATTTCCTCACATCCATCAAAATATAAGTAAGATTTGTTCATATCATAAGACATAAAATATATAAGGCCACAATGCATATAAATTTAAATGAGTATTGCATTCAAAACTAAAAAATAATTTGATGAGAATAATCCAAAATTATCATACTTGAAGATCTCAAAGTCTGAGAATGCATTAAAGTTATTCCCCAAAATAGTTCTCTAGGGAGTTTCAAAAAAACAATTCTTTGGTTTTACACTGAAATGTAAAAATTAAAATAAAATCATTCATCCAAACAGACTAGGATGGGGCTCCCGTGGACCTTTAAAACATAGAACTGGACTTGGAAGAAAAGAGAAAAACAATTAGAAATTGGCTATGAGTTTTCAGTGAATGAAAAAACATGAGTTGGATGATTTTCAAATAAGAAGTACAGAAGATGGGAGATTATGAAAAATGACCTCTTGAATTACAATGATGGATTCTCTATCCTCATTTGTTGGTTGGGATGTCTTTTATACTTTATTTTTCTTGACTAGTTTGACTGGTTGAAACTTCTTTCTCTTGATCTGATTCAATTGTTTTGATTAAATCATTCTTTCACAAATTTTCAATATATTCTCTCATAGGTGCAACTGTTATCTCTTGTCTCACTTTGATATCAAATAATGAATTTTCAATATATTTAAAATCTATCGAGATTTGATGGATGGTATATTCAATATCATCATTTTTGTTTACATAAAGGACCAAAAAACTCTCTACCTCCCTCTCTAAATATCCAGTCAGTTTGTTGAAATTTTTTGTTGATGTAATCTTTAGCAAGTCTAACTTTTCTCCCATGTGTTTCTTTGATAGGAGTATTGAATTCATAATTAAATGTGGGTCTTCAACCTATTTTGTCTACCCATCTAGTTCTAAATCAATTAACTTTAAATACAATACACATCTTTTTACACTAATGACATCACATTTAGCTAACATTTCTTCTAAGTTTTTAATTCTCTTGAGAAAACATGCCTTGAATTGTTTTAAAAGGATTGATGAAGGAAAAACCTCTTATTTTTTCTGAAATTCACTAAGACTTGAAACCTTTGCACTAAAAGTAGAAATAGATCATTTGTAAAATTCCTCATCATTTTGAAGGTCTTCTCGAAGATACTGCCTAAAATGTGTCATTCTTGAGCCTAAAGAGACAAAGATGGTTTCCAACTACCAAGTTTTAAGAATCAAGGAAATTTTATTTTGGATGTTTTCACCGACATATCTCTTGATAGAAGCTAGAAATTTTGATGTTCCTTTTAATCTTAATCTCAATTCCGGTCTTCGTTCTAGATTTTTTAGGGGTTGTATGGTGGTGATAATATTAGAAAATAGTGGTGGGGACATCATGGCGCTTTCTAATTATCTTACTCTATATTTTAAAATTGCATTTTCATTTTCTATATCTCTGATTGAAAACTTTAAATTATCTACTATGGCCTTTTGGAATTCTATTACTTTGGAAGGTGGAACCCATTGAAAGTCAATTTTCTGAATTCCATTTTTCTTGAATTTTCTTATTTTTGAATTAATCTTTAAATGACTAAATTTATTAAATTTTTATTAAATGTGGCATGATGCAGGGTAAGAGACTCTTCTTCAAATATGATTGTCTCTTGAGTATCCATTTCTCTTTCAATTTTCCTTCTTTCTTGTAGTCTCTGTTCTTCACCTATAATTTCTATTTCTTCAACAGTAATGTCGATTTCCATGTCTTCTGGGTCAATTTCATTTCCAGATATGTCTTCATTTTCTCCATTTTCATTTGTATCTCATCTTACTGGAAATTGGGAGTTTTTTTGGCTTCTCAAGATTTCCCTTAAGAGGTTTTTGTTCTCCATTGTCATTAGTGTTATCAATGGATACTTTCTTTGTTCTTATATTGAAATTTTGGGTTTTCCTTTAGATGGGTCGCTTTTTTAAGAAACATTTTGGGACCATTAAATTATTTTATTTACAACTCTTTCTCATTGTCTATGTTGATCATTGGTACTGATTACTATCTCAATATCATCTTGAAATTTTTCCACAAGAAACACTTGAGGGTTTTGACTGTCACCTTCTTCTTTTTCAAATAAGAATGTTTTGGAAAATGACACACTATATCCTACTGATGTCATGTGTGTCATGAATAAGTGATTATGGTCAAAACCCTTGATTTAATTTTCTTTATTGAGATTACATAAATGAAATTGAGTTGAAATTTCATCAATATGGGAAATTCTTTTTACAATTACTTCCTCAATTTTCCATGATAATGGGATGAACTATTTTTTCCTTTTCTCTTTAAAAACGTGAGCCCAAAATTTATACTATTTACATATCTCAACTATAAATATTTTATCAAAAACATAGTATGGTACATATGGTGGTTTCTCATTTGAAAAATAGAGCTTGATAACACTAAAATTTTCCATGTCTTCAAAACTTCTTTTCCTGGCTAAGAAATATGGAACTTCCAGAGATAATATTGATGTACTGGATCCATAAATTAATCTTTTGAAAGTAGATATAAAATCATGGCTCACTTCATAGAATTTATACACAACCTTTTGCTTCCAGAGTGTAGGGTACCACATTTGTACAAGGTCAAATTTACAACTAACATTTTTAGCTAAGGGTAGGCCATTGAACTTGTGACAGTAATTCAAGGTGAAAATAAAATATGAAGAAATATAAACCTTTCATTTTTTCATAAATTTCCCACCTGAAAATATAACTCACTTGAAATAATCCTTCCTTGGTCAAAGATAGTGTTCTCGTGAATTCAAAAATTGAAGTATGTACAAAGAAATCTTAGGAACAATAGTTGTGGATTCATGTAAGATTATTCTGGAAAATAACCATTCCATTTCTTCGTATGGGTTCTTTAGTTAAAATACCTAAATATTTGAGAGGTCTTCAAGAAAAATTGTTGGGTCTTCAAGGTGGTTCTGTATAAGTTTGAATCCTCCGTTCTTCACTTTCAAGAAATCTTCAGCCACGGTGCCATTGAAAACCATTTTTGGCTCAAGTAGTTTGAACATACTTTTAAATAACGAGGGAGATAAAGAGATGGGAGATTCCCTGTATAACTGAATAATTCTTTGTTCCTTATCAAACTTGTCAATACACTATGAAATCGATTCCTTGAAATCATAAACTTTTGGAACACAACCTACCAATGCAATTCCTGATGTCCAAATCTTGTTTGAATTCTTTTTCAAGGGTGGTAATGTAGAATATTACTTGTAATCATGTGACCACTAAAATATCTAGTCTTTTCATCCAAAAATACTGATAGTATCGCTACAAAACTATTCTTTTCTTTGAGCTAACATACTTAGCCAAGTTGACCGACATAATGAACAAATTTTTCAAATTGGTATTATTGAAATACACTTGTTTATTTTAACACATTCCAGTGTGATTAATTTAAATATTTTAAATGTTAATTGGTATTACCATTTATGGGAAGTTGTCTCTAGAAACTCGTCATTAATAACGATATTAACAACTATGCGAGTGGTCATCATTTCTGAAAAAAATGATTTAAAGAATGTTTGGACATGTGACAAGACAATACATAAAGAATCATGGGGTGATGGACAATAGGGAGGGATGACGAGTGTAACAAGTGGATGATCGGGGTAATCTGGGTAATAGAAGGATCATGATGGTGGGCTAATGGAATGGCGAGATTAAGGACCATTGGGACAGGAAGATGAGTGAAATGATGGATTATCAGGATCATGGTATGGCAGGACCATGGACAAGTGGAAGAGCAAGATAGCGGAGTGGGAGGATGATCGAGGTAGTACCCCACACCCACGGATGAGTATTTTCTTCCAAACGAATATAAGTGTAGGTGCATAATGAAGGTCGTGAAAGCTATGTGAGTTTTATGTGGGTCGCGTAAGTTAGGGGTAGAAAGGTAATATGTTAGGAACCTGTGATGATAAAAAAAAATTAAGTGTGGAGGAAATTTTGGAAAGAACTATAAAAGACAAATTAAATGAGATTTTATCGACACTTGTAGGTCAAAAAGTCTCCAAAAGGAGTGAACCTTCCTGATATTTATTTAAGGAAGTTCAATGGGATAGAGGTTTTTACCTGGGTGAATCAAATGGAGAAATATTTTGATCTACATAATATTATGGATGATAAGAAAAGGATTCACATCACAACCTTGAACTTTGAGAATGAACCATATCAATGGTATTAATGGATAGTTAAAAGGAAGTTGCATATTTATCATTATACATAAGGTTTATTTACAAGATACTTTGAAGCACAATATGAGAATGTTTGAGAACATGACTACTTCATTCAATTGACAAGAATCAAGCACTTAGATGATGTTGAAGATTATAATTTATAATTTCAGGTATTGGCCACAAGGGTGGATGAAATAAGTGATGTACATTTGTTGGAAGATTACATGGGTGGATTAATAGAAGACATAAAAAATGGGATTTTCTTAAGACTCCTACAAATATTATCGAAGCTATGCAATTTTTTCATCACATTCAGGCCAAGAATAAAGCTACACAAAACTTTACCATATGAGCATATGTAGGAAACAAATATAGTTTTGGGGTTCATAAGACAATTGTACCTCAACCAACAAGGTTGACACCTCAAAAAATGGATGAAAGAAGAAAAAAGTGACTATGTTTCAATTGTGAAAAAAAGTATAGTAAGGGGCATAAATGTGGCGAGAAGAAATTATTCTACATAGACTGTGAAGAGGAAGAAGATCAACAATTGGAACCATCAAAAGATCTAGATATAGAATAGAGTACTCCAATAATATATTGTCATGCATTGGTCGACATTAGTACTCCAAAAAACCTCAAGATACAAGGATACATCAAAAAGAGAAAGGTAACAATATCGATTGATTCTGGTAGTACCCATAATTTCATCAATTACAAATTAACATAAGATCTCAATTTCTTTGTATATCCAGCACCATAGTTTCAAGTAATGATTGCATATGGAGGTACCATAATTTTTTTTAGGAAGTGCCATAGTATTAATCTCAACATGGGGGAGTATTTATTAGATGGTACAATGATTTCCATCCAAATGGGTGGTGTTTATTTAAGGGTCCAATGGATACAATCATTAGGAATAGTGTCCCTATATTTTCTATATCTTTTCATGAGATTTTCCACAGATGGAAAGGAAATTGATCTTAGAGGTATCCAAGTGAAACCTTCTAAGATGATGATCTCTAATAGAATGAAAAATTTACTTGAACAGGGACACCATGGTGTAATTGGACAATTTTTCTCACATGATGTCCAAACATCTATATCCTCTACTCCATTAGATCTCCAAATAGTTATCAAAAATTATTCCTAAGTATTTGGTGAAATTCCTAAGGGTCTTCCACTTGCTCAGGATCATGACCATGTTATTCATTTATAACTAGGATGTGTACCACCTAACATTATGCCTTACATGTATCCATATGCATAGAAGAGTGAGATTGAGAGCATCGTCCAATAAATTTTATAGGCCAACATCATTCAACATAGTCAAATTTATTTCTCTTCACCAGTAATGATGGTTACGAAAAAAGATGGTTCATGGCGTATGTGTCTAGATTATAGATAACTCAACAAAATGGCCATCAAAGATAAGTTTCCTATTATTGTCATTGATGAATTATTAGATTAATTGCATGGAGAAACATTCTTTACTAAGTTGGATGTTCGTTCAGGATATCATAAAATCAACATGAGATAGGAAGACATTCCCAAAAACAAATTAGAATACATGAAGGTCATTATGTTTTTTTGGTTGACTTATGCGCCTTCAACATTTAAAATCTTGATGAATTCTATTTTCAATCCCTTCCTTAGAAAATTGGTGTCAGTATTGTTTTATGACATATTGATCTACAAAAAAAATTGGGAAGAGCATGTAAAACATGTTGATAGAGTATTTGTAAGGTACAAGATATAATATAATATGCAGAATCAAGAATATTCAGTATATAAAAATGGAACAAAAAAATATTGTGAAGAGCAATACCAAAAATAATTCCTTTATTCAAAGAAAGCATTTCTCACTTGCCTCTTCGAGGGGGAAACCTCCAGCAGAGAAAATATCTATTACAAAAATTCTCAAGAAAAATCTTTCTCATGCTTCCTACTCCTATTTATAACAATTCTATCTTATAAATAACATTCTATAGGAAGATATTTCTAGAAGTGAAAGCTTCTATTAGGTCTTCTTACATTGACATTTTCATATTTATTAAATAGGCCTTATTAACTAATGTAGACCTTTATTACATGGAAAATATATTATTATATATATGTGAGGGGTTAGGGAGATCAGGTCCCTAACATGCCCTCCCCCTTAAAAAATAGTATTTTCCTCAAGGATTAATATGAGGAAATTGCTATAGAATAGTAGTCGTCTCCCAGGTGGCATCTTCTAGTGGAGTATACTGCCATTGAACTAACACTTCTCGAATGGTGCACTAACAAATAAGACACTCTTTCCAGTCCAATATGGCTTGTGGATGCAACCAATTTGAACCTTCTTCATCCAATTATGGTAGACTGGTCTGAGCATGGCACTTGGTGCCAATCAATTTCTTTAGGCAGGAGACGTGAAAAACATGATGTAGCTTGGAGTAACTAGGAAAAGCTAATTGATAAGACATTGGCCCCACATGTTTGAGAACAATATAAGGACCATAAAATTTGGGGGAAATTTATGACATTATTGATATTTGAGAGAAGTATTCGTGTATGATTGTAGATGGATAAACACATGGTCCCCTTCAATAGATTGAAATTCAGAATGGACTTGATCTTCCTATTTCTTCATCCAGCTATAAGCCATGACCAAATTTTATTTGAGAGTACAGAGAATGGTTATATGGGTTGTAAGATTACATTCAACCTCTTGAACCTTGGAGACACCTGACATGTATGGAAGAACTGATGGTGGCTATTATCCATAGACTACTTCAATGGGATTGATGTAAGTAGATGTATGGTAAGAGATGTTGTACCACCATTCAACTAAGGGTAACCACTGAACCCACTGGTGTTATTGGTTGGACGCAAAACACCTCAAATATGTTTATAGAMACTTCTTAACCACTTTAGTTTGTCCATCCATCTAGGGATGATATCGTGTGATGAGATGCAATTGGGTTCTCTAAATATTGAATAATTCTTACCAGAAATGACTGGTAAAATTTGGATCATGATAAAAAACATTAGAATGAGGCATTCCATGGATTTTGAAGATATGATCAATAGAAATTTGAGCCAATATAGATTTTTTGAACGTGTGTTGAAGAACACATAAATGGGCATATTTGGAGAGATGATCCACTAAAGTCACCATGATGACTGACTTATTTCCTTATTTAGGTAAGACCACAGTGAAATCCACAGAAATATTCATCCAAATAGTAGGTGGAATCAGAAGAGGTTGGAGTGTGCCAAGAGTTTTGACAGTCTCACTCTTATTTTGTTTACATATATCACACTCAACCACAAAGGTTTGGTCATCCTATTTCATACCATCCTAGAAGAAAGAATGTTTGACCCATTCATAAGTTTTTGTAAAACATGAATGCTTTGTAGTAGGAGATGCATGAAAATCAAAGAGCACAGTGGGTTTAAGGGAAGACTGTTTCCTTAAATATAGGTAACCTTTATAGTGAGACTCTTCATTGTGTCAAGAGTACCCCGGAGAAGCTTATAGATCATGTTGTAGTTTTTTCATGAGGCTAGATATTTTTGGGTCTTGCAACCATTCATGGAGAACAACCTAAAGCCAATCGAATACTATGAACAATAGGGAAAAGAGGGACCCTTATTCTTCATATTTCCTGGAAAGAGCATCATCCACCACATTTTATTTTACTTTTTTGTAAATGATCTCATTATCATTTCCAAATATCTTGGTCACCCATTTTTGTTGTTCTAGGGAGGAAATTTGTTGTTCCAAGAAGCAATTTCGGATTTAATGTTGTCCCAGTGCAGGAGTAGTGCACATAGATTCTTTCAAGGCTTGGAAGGATTGGTCATTTGTTGGAGTCCAACTAAAAGCATTATTTTTAAGGAGATTTGTTAGGGGAGCCACAATGTTTCCATAATTTTGAACAAATTTGCAATAATATCCTATTAAACACAGGAAACCACATAGACTTTTAAGAGTTTTAGGGAAACACCAATTTTGCATGGCTTCAATTTTCTTAGGATCCACCCTTACACCATCATTTCCAACAATATGAACCAAGTACTCAACTTCATAGATACCAAAACAACATTTTGACTGTTTGAGGAAAAGTTTGTGCTTGGAGAGGAGATGGAGAACCTGATCTACATGGGTGAGATGGGATGGCCACATTTTACCATAGATGAGAATATCATCAAATAAAACTAACAAAAAGTGACAAAGGAAAAGACAAAAGACATGATTCACAAGACTTTGAAAAGTATAGGGGGAAATACAAATACCAAAGGGAATGACCAAGAACTCATAGTGGCCCTCATGAGTACGAAATGTCGCCTTGGGGATGTCTTCCTCTTTCATACGTATATGTTGGTAGACAAAAATAAGGTCGAGTTTGGTAAAGTATTGAGTCCCATTCAGTTCATACAGAAGGTCCTCTATGATGGGAATGGGAAATTTGTCTTTGATGGTAATTTTTTTTATTGCACGAAAATCAGGACAAATGCGTTAGGTGCCTTCCTTCTTGAGGACCATGACCATAGGGGAAGAACAGGGGATGGTACTATGAAGGATAACACTTGCTTTTAAAAATTCATGGAAAATTTTCTCAATTTCCTTTCTTTGATCAAAGGGATGATGATAAGGGCAAACATTGGGAGGAATACTACCCTGTATGAAAGGAATGGAATGATCATGGTCACCATGGGAGGGGGGAAGGCCCTGGGGGGTTTGGAAAATAGTGTGATGGCGTGAAATGATATCTTGAAGGTCAGGGTGTACCTAGGGTTTCTCAACTACTTGAATGAAATGGAGTTTGGAAATGATGCGAGAAGGATATTTTTTGACTAACTTTTCCATGCATTTGGAATTGATGATCTCCGAAGAACCTGATGTAATGACTTGGAATTTCTATTATTGTCATTCTTGTTCGAATTGCATGGTTAAATCCTTAGACTCCATGATTATGGGTCCAAGAGTGCGTAACCATTCAACATGAAGAACAATTTCACAACCACCCATGTCAATAGAAAACATGTGATATTTCAGGTTATACAGACCAATTTGTAGGCACACATTTTCAAAACGCCCTCCACATTTCATGGAACCGCCATTGGAAATCATGATGTGGAAATTATTGACAACAAGGATATAACATTTCAATTCTTGGGAAAGGTGGTGATGAATGAAATTATTAGTGCTACCACTGTCAACGAGAATGATGAATTTACAATGCTTAATGTAACTAATCAATTTGAGGGTTTGGGGAGGAAAAACCAGTGAGAGTATTGGTTTCTTTCCCTTTATCTATCTAATCTTATTGGTATTGAGGGATTTTGATTATGATTCTTATTGACCATTACAGATTGACCCCGATTCATAACTAAGAAGCTTTCCAAAAAAATCCCTTAAAGACTATCGGCCCCTCTAGTAACCCAGAACGCAATGTAGTACATGGAGTGCACTACGCAGTCTCACCTGAGATAGCTCTATGGGTGGATGCAATACTCATTTGTTTTCAACTTGGGATTGAGTGAGATTTGTGTTTGTACACCGTAACCTTTATTCAATCCATTTAACATCTAGTTATAATATTCATTCTATGCATGCATGCAAAATACCATATTTACTTAACTACTCATTCATTCAACATTCATCAACTAATCAGACACAAAGATACATTCATTCAATCGCATAACACATTGTTACCTTTGTTCACCCCATCCTGGGCTATGTCCACAAAGATATGTCTCTCAGGATTTTATTATAGTTTATAAATATCCATGCCGTGCATGGTTATAATCTTAGTTCTTCTTCCCTCCCATAGGCTCCCTGATCCCTGCGAGGCTGAATAGATCGCACCAGGCTCCTCAGCCTGCGATCTAACCCTCGAGATCGAGTCGCTCATGCCTTCTCTATCTCGCCAGCTTGATGACTTATATAGTACTTACAATTCCCTTCCTCTTTATTCCTCTTTGTGTATTTTATGCCTCTCCCCCCATATAGATATCTATCTCTATGTATATATCACCTCTCCCCTCTCTCTATCAAGTACTACTTATTTATATCTTTGTCTCACCAACCATTACAATGTATTAAAAAATCCCTAACCCTAGCGCTGTTAGGTCTTCCATGCATGCGCGCGTGGTGATTTTCCTTCCAGATGTCTCTTTCCTCTTACATGCTTCTCTTCAAAAAACATCCTTTCTATCTGATTCACCATGCATCCAACATGCCCCCAACACTAACATGTGGCTCATCACGAGCCACCTAAACCTAGTGTGATTCATTGATCTCTTCTGCGATTGCTTGGAACTTCTCTGTCAGAGTTGTTTCTTGCATTTGGGCCTGCGTGGTCTTCTCCTTGAGTGTGTCCAATACTTGCACTGCAATATCATCGCTAACCATCCCTGCGCACTCTGCCTGATTTTGTGCCATGTTCTTCTTTTTTTCTTCCTCCTGTGCAATGAACTTTGTTTCCCTCTCATGGAGCGGTTCCATTTGAGTCAGGCACTCCTTTTTCTGTGTCTTTGCATCTATGATTTATTCATGCAATTTCTTCATATCCTATGCTCCTTTGGCATGCTCCATGCTCATCATTGTCTTCTTCCTCTACTTGAGGTCCTAGATAATTGTGCTTATCCTTTCTNCTTTTTTTCTTCCTCCTGTGCAATGAACTTTGTTTCCCTCTCATGGAGCGGTTCCATTTGAGTCTGGCACTCCTTTTTCTGTGTCTTTGCATCTATGATTTATTCATGCAATTTCTTCATATCCTATGCTCCTTTGGCATGCTCCATGCTCATCATTGTCTTCTTCCTCTACTTGAGGTCCTAGATAATTGTGCTTATCCTTTCTTCTTCCTGGTCCCACTGCTACACCTGTTGATCCTCTTCTAGCTCCATCCAAAGTTATTTTTCCTTCTCAAACAAGTTGGTTGCAGCATGAACTTGTTGCTCTATCTCCTCTATCTGCATTGTTTCCTCTTGCTTCCTCTTCTCCTTCACCTCTAGTGGAGTGGTAGGTATTATTTGCTCCTAGAGGTTCTCGATCTTCTGTCTGTATTGATCAATTTTCTGCACAATCTCATCAATATTTTGTGTCACCGTGAGTTTGGTCGTCTACGTGTTCTTTGGGATTTTCTCATAGGCTATATCCAATTCCTGCTCCATCCTATCCGTGCAGTCTTTCTCATCTTTGGTATCGATATTAGCCTGCTCAAATACCAATTCCAAATCATCTCGATTGTCCCTTATCTGTTGCAATTATGTTGCATCTGTGTGTGCACATGACTATATCTCTTGTGCGACACTAACTTATATTTTATACAAGGCCTTTGTTGGTATCTGCATCAATACCAACTGTATTTGGTCCAAATCCTTCATGGGTTTCTGTCCCATGATTTCATCCATGCCCAACATGTTGGGAGTGATGTGAAATGTCGAGCTCGACTGTGTTGCTGTCTAGATCCTGTCCTTATTTCTTTATCCAACCTCACCTCCTAGCTGTGATGTTGATAGGACTATTCCTACGTTGTTATTGACTACCTGTGCTTCTCTGAGATGCTGGAGGAGATGTCACATGTATGCCAACTCTTCCTCAATCCTTTCTCTTTGGCACTAAGCATTGTCGAAATCATCGACTATGTGATCCTGGACCATTTGGGCCACCATGTCTACATCGTCCTCGGTGATTGTGTATTTTGGGGGCATTTTGTGTGCCTTCACCTTCTTACACACACCCCCTGTTTAGATGACTGGCCTCTTAGTATGGCCTTGCTCCTGCTGAGTAGCACCTAATGTGGTTCCCTTTGTTATCTTAGTCTATTTCTCCTATACTAGTGGTGCATGTGTGTTGTTATTCTTCCCCACCTAGGTTCCTTTCTTGGACACCCCCCTTTTTTTTGTTGCGCCTTGTTCTGACATGTCCTAGGCTTCTTGGGCATTGTTATCTCTTCGAAAGGTGTCTGTCCCTTTCCTACCACCTCCTCCTCCATTTATGTGGGTATTTCTCTATTAAGGATTGAAATCCTCTAGTCATCATCCCAATCCTTGATGGCCATATCTATGTCCACCTCCTTGATGCAATAGCACAGTTCTAGCCATTGATTGTCGAGATCTTTTCGTGTTTGTACCCACATTTCATGTCTAGTTTCTTTGAAGTTGGCTATGCCCTGATACAGTGTGATTGCTTATGGTGTCACCCTCCAAGTGTTGGTGATGCTCTCCTGTAGGTCGTTATGATATCCTTCAAATATGGTTGCATTCAACTTTTTGTTCTTAGGGTCTAATGCAAATCCCAGTGATAGGTATCGCGTTGCATGGCAAGGATTGGGTCTAGTGGAAAAAAATGAATACTTCGGCTCCTTCCATATGATCAAGGCTATAAAGATGAGTAGCCATGAATAGTGAAATTTTGTCCCCAGATCCTGTGTGTCCGAGCAATCATCCAAGAACAGATTCAACAAATAAGGGGCCCATATGAGTGTGGTTCCCTCTGCACATTGTGTTGTAGCTGCAACAACCCTGACCGAGACTTCCTCCTTACAAAATTTCCTAAGTAATTTGCATTCCATAATTTTTGTAGCCATTCTTGTCATGGCGTCACTAATACGCTTGATTATGATTATGCATGACCCCATTTCGGTACCATATTTATTCTTCATTTCCTTGGTCGGTGCCTTCTCCTTTGTTTTGTCCTCAAGGCACTATGTGGGGTCCTCCCCTCGTGATGGTTGTTCTGTGATTTATGCAATAAGATCTATGTCTATTGAGACGATTTGTTCCATCCACAGGTATCTGCCATGGGTAACTTCCACCATCTTCTTGACGAATTGTTTTTCATATTAGCCCCACCCAAAGTGTAGGTTGTCCATCAGGCCTAGAATCCCATTTTTTACCAGTTCAGCTGCCCACTAGACTAGTTGGTTAATTGGTTCACCAAAGGGTCCTATACCCACATTCTGTAGGCAAAATTTCTTGGCGAACTCTGGGAAATTATCCATTTTGTCACATCATGGAATAAGTAACTCAATTTATACACATGTCCTAACATATTTCCTTCTATATGTACCCCTTCCAGAATGTGTAGTAAGAAAATGGTTGGTGTGGCTTACCTGCACAGTGACCTTGGTCCCACCTATTTCACCTTCTGTTGTGGTGGATGAATCGAGGTGATAGCCTCCATTGTTCACTCTTCTGCATACTCATCTATTCGGTTAGTGAAATATTCCACTGTGCCCTCTTGAGGCTATTCCGGTGTGGTTGTGTGTGACCCTTCTGGCGCGGTTTTTTCCTCCTAGTTCGGGAACATCCCATTAACTCTCGAGGGTTCTTCAAGGTTTCCAGAGTGCAAGTGATTACCTGCATCCTCAGCCTGTTGTCCCTATCCCCCTTTTGGTACATCCATGTCCATGCCCACCAGTGTTGTCTGCTAGGTTTCCTCCACAATAGGTGTGGGGCTTCCTGGTGTCATATTAGGTGACGAGATTTCTTCCACATTGACAACTTCTGGAGGCTGAAGTGGTTTGTGTTTTCTTCCCTGTGCCTACAGTGAGGATCTGGAATTGCTTTGGGGTCATCGTCCATTATGGTTGGGATCTCCCTATTTGGGTGGTGACATGGTGTTCAGGTTGTTGTCCATTGAACATAGTGGCCTCTCTAACCTATGCAACCTTTGCTCTCGACTTTGTATATTCTATGGCTTATCCTTTTCTCAATTGCACAATAAATTTCCCAGTATCATGTACCAACTTATATAGGAATTATGTGAAGCTTCTTCGAGACATTACCCCATTTTTTTTTTAATTGCAATAATGCTTCCCAACTTTCTATTGAACTCCCTTGTCGTTGCAACATCATGTTAGTGGTTTTTATCCTTTAATTTTCATAGTCATCATTCGTTGGCGGTTATTTTGCGTATCCTTCTTTCTCGATGTTTCCTCTTTCACATTGTTTTTTGATTTGTAGTGATCGTTGACCTTTTTATCCGTCATATTGGAATTCCTGAGTGTGTGCGCTCATTCTCTTCTCGGCGCCCTATTCCTTTGTTAAATGTTCATCTTTTCGGCACGATATCTCCTCTATGTTATATATATATATATATATATATATATAAGTTCCAGGAGGTTGATTGTCCCTGTACATCTCTAGTTGGCTCCCATTAATTATCCCTCTGAGTTTTGTTCCTCATAAATCCTTCAATTGTACATCTCCCCCATATGTGATAGTCTTTACCTCGTATGGTCCTAACCAATGCATTCTGAGTTTTCCTGGGTGCTGAAGGGATTTGTTGTCATACACCTAGACTAAGTCTCCTTCCTTAAAATTCTTTCACTTGATATGTCTGTCATGCCAAGATTTGTCCCTTGTTTTCTATACTTCATGGTGGAACCATACTAGAATCCTATCTTCCTCCATGATCATCAATTGATTTATCCTTTCCTGTACTGCGCCTCGTTCTGTCATGTTTGTAATTGATGCTACGCACAGACTAGGCACCAAAAATTCTAATGGCATGACAACCTCTTGTCCATACACCAATCTGAATAGAATTTGTCCAATCAATTTCTTGCATGTGGTCATGTATTCTCACAATACCACTGGTATCTTCAAGTCCCAATCATCCCTATTTACGTTGTAGATCTTTGTTAGTGCATTTTCAAGGATTTTGTTAAAGGCTTCCACTGCTCCATTTGCTTGAGGATGATATGGTGTACTCTTTTGATGATGAACTTCAAATTCCTCATTCATAGCCTTAATAGTACTTTTAATGAAGTGAGTGTCCTAGTCACTCATCAATATCCTTGGGAAACCAAATCTAGTGATTTCTTGCTCAAACAGGAAGTTTGTTGTTGTCTCTGTGTTGCAATCTTTTACTGATGCTTCTTCTACCCATCTTGTTAGGTATTCCTTCATAGAAATAATGTACCTCACTCCTGACCTTTTTGTTGGTGGGTTAATTGGTCCAAGAAGTTCTATTGCCCATTTGTAAAATACCTACAAAGTTACTTGTGGTTACAGGGGCATCTTGTCTCTTCTATTTGGTTTACCAACCCTCTAGCATACATCACATTTCTGACAGTAGTCCTTTGAGTCTTTGTGAATATTAGACCACCATAATCCTACACACAATACCTTTTGCGCGGTATTTTTTCCTGCACAATGTCCTCCTACTATTCCCTCACGGGCTTCTGATAATATCCTTGGTGTTTCGTGTTCTAGAATGCATATTATCAAGATGCTATCTACACCCATTTTGTATAAGTGTCCTGCAATTAGCTGGTAATGTGCAGCCTTGACTACCATATTTTTCTTTTGCATGGTGTTGTATTCCTGTGGTGCAGTCCCTGTACTCAAGTACTGGATGATGTCTGTGAAGTATTCATCGACTATCTAGACTGAAAATAATTGTGCATCAGGAAAGTTGTCCTATAGATTCATAGGTTCTTCTCTGTTAGTAATCCACAATAGATGATCACGTCCTGCGTTCAACTTTCCTGTTTTGACTATCACTTCAAAATGAAATTCTTGAAACAAAAATAACCATCTACAAATTATTCCCCCCAACATTGTCTTGTTGACGAGGTATTTAAGTGTTGAATGGTCTATGAACATCTTGAAATGTTTCCCCAATAAATAATTTCTAAATTTTTGGAGCACGTAGACCATAGCTAGGCATTCCCTTTTTGTAGTGTTGTAGTTCTGCTCCGATTCTAAGACTTTTCTGCTAGCAAATGCTATAGGATGGTCCAATTCTCCTACTCTCGACTGTACTAGAATAGCTCCAAGTGTTATGGCGGATGCATCTACATGTACGTAAAATGTCTTTTCCCAATCCGGGAATACTAGTATTGGTGCGGTTACCATCTTCTCTTTTAGAGTATCTAGACTGTGTTGACAACCCTCATTCCACTGGAAATTTGTGTCTTTCCTTAGAAATTTCTCCATTGGCACATTGATCTCTACGTACCCTTTTATAAATTTCCTAAAGTATCCTTTGTGTCCCAATGTCGCTCTCAATTAACGGATTTTTTTTGGTGGTGGTAGGTTAACAATTACTACAATATTGGTGGGATCTACTAGAAAACCTTGCTTGCATACTATATGGCCCAATAGTATCTCAAAAGGTGTTCCAAATATGCACTTATTGATATTTAACCTGCATCTTTCTAGCATCAGCCGCAAGACCTCTACATGGTCTTTCAACAGACTATAGACTATCCAATTATCTATATATACCTCTAGAAACTGGTGGATATATTCTAAAATGTAGCTATGACTACTCTGGAAAATATTGTTGGTGCATTCTTCAATTCAAACAACATGACTATATGCTGGTAGGATCCCCATTCCGTGGAAAAAGTGGTATTGTATCGGTCTTTTGGTGCTATATTGATTTGATGGTATCCTGAGAACCCGTTGGTGAATGAATAAGATTCTTGTCCTCCTACATTCTCTAGGAATTCATATGTGAATGGGGTCGGGAACGGGTCATGTAGACATGCATTGTTCAACTTCCTCAAGTCGACGCATATTCTTATACCCCCTTGTTTCTTCTCTTGAACTATCATCGAGCTTATCCATTATGATTCTTCTACAGGTTCTATGATTCTGGCCTCCAACATCCTATCGATCTCAGCTTTGAATTTTCTATTATATATCAGGTTTAGTCTGTATGGTCATTGTTTGATCGGTCTTTCTTCGGTGCTGAGTAGTATTTTCATTTCACCTAGATATCCCTCTATGCCTTTCATTTCTATGAACATTGTTGGGAACGGGTCATTGTATTTGTGCAGTAACTCTGCTATACTTTCCACTATTTTCTCATCCCAGTAATCTCCAATGCTGGCAATTTTGGGATTCTCAACTGTCCCGATGTTGACTTTCTTCACCTTGATCGGGGCTACAATCACTTCTGATTCCAGAGGTGGACCTTCCACTTCTCTCTCTCCTTCAACTTCCCCAATCTGAATATCACATGGGTCATCTTCGTCTAGTGCTTCTTCCTTCACATGGTAGCTTGACAGTGCTTCTTTCATTGTCTGTCTATTTTGTTGTTGTTCTTCTATAGTGAGTTCAACTTCTGGTTTCTTAATGAATATCACCGCTCGGATTTTTTTATGTGGTGCATCTATGTTGGGGTTCTCATGCCCAAATGAGAAAGTGAATGTAAATTTTTGTTGTAATACTGTCCAACTTGTAGTTCCTCTATGCATTTCTTGGTATGTATACTAGTTTTCTAGGATGCCCTCTAATGTGTGTACGAAATGGTGAGTCCATTCCTCCGGTGGTGTCATTTTCCACAACGCTCTGCACTTCTCCAAGTGTTATGTTGGTGACCCCTTTCCATCATATTTATTCCACGGGTTGCTTCCTTGTTCTGCACCAAACCTAATGCACAGTAACCACTTATATTGGTACCAGTCCTTGATTGTTTCTTTGTGCACACCCCACCATCTCACGGGTGTTGACTTGAGTGCTATATCTAGGGATAAAAGCCTCTGATTTTCTAACACTTCATCTTTGTACTATGTTAATAATTTTTATAGGTCATTCACCCCATGGAAGTTCGGAGGTTCCCTTATCTTCATACTTACATATCTCACTTTATGGTCTATTCTTGTGCATCTCCTTGTGGAGACCTCTTTTAACCTTTTTTGCCAATTTTCTAAGCCCATATTTGAGTTTGACGTACATGAGGTGATACTTCACATACTGAGTATCCCATCTGTAGTTGGATTTACGTAATCCTCATATCATGCAATCTTTTTGTACAACTGATTAATTTCCTCTAGGTCCAAGCAAGTAGGCTCTACAAACATTTCCCCTTCTGATGGATCCAATGGTTCAATGACTTTGTATTCTCCTAACTCAAAGGTCATCTTCCATGTATTTAAGTTGATTATGGCATGGTTATCAAATTCCCAGTCCAAGCCAAGAAATTTTGGATAAGGTGTCGTGCCATCCACTATCTCAATGACTTCAAAATCAGCTTTAGTCCGCACTCCATCCAGGTCTACTGTTACTCTTTTTAGTCTTCCAATTGGTAGAACTCTGTGTTGATTTTCTAGTTTCAACTGAATTGGTGAATATCCTAATGTGGGATCTCCCATGCATTTCCATGTCTTCTTGGGTAATACATTGACTTCAGATCCTAAATCTAGTATAATATCTCCCATGTTGAAATCTCCAATGTTGGTGTTCAGCCTGAACTCTTTACTTGTTCTCCTCCTTGTATGTAGGTGATTGATTGTTTTCTGTTCTAACTTTCCTTATGATTCTACGCTACATATTTCTACCATGTTTTGTAATACTTTAATAGAGGATGGATCATTGAGTAGTTTTACACATGATTGCAAAAAACCTTTAATTGTACTTACTTGTCCCAAGGGTTGTGTTTCTTTGGTGTGATCCAACGATGGAGGCATCTCGTACTCTAGTACTTCCTTACTATTTTGCGTTGTTGATGTTGACGCAATGTCTGGCCTTAGGAATTCTTGTCTAGCTTGCTTGAATATCTCCTTATCATTCTATGCATCAAACTGATTCCTTGGTTTGTCATTCTTCTTCACCCATTGGTGTTGTGTTGTCTCTTGTCGTACTACATCATTTCCTATTTTATCTCCTTCGCGTGTAACTATGTTTATGTTTCTTCTTTCATCCCTTGCTTCTGTTGAAATCCACTAAACATTTTGATTGTTTCGATTCCTCTTTTCCTAGATCTTCCCTAATCGCATAGGACATTCTTCCGTGTCATGATCTGATGCACGACAATACATACAGGTCGCTAGTGGAAGTATAAATTCTCTTGCTTAGTGTCATGGTTGTTGACAATTATGACATACCACTGGTCCTCTATCTCTTCCAAAGCCTCATATTTCTCTTCCTCTGCCTTTGTATTCATCTCGATCCCCTCGTGGCGCATTATAATGAGGTGCATGGTTATATTGTGAGATATTATAGTGTGGTTGCATGGTATTATACTGTGGCTGCATAGTGTTGTACGGGGTTGGTACTTAGTTAAACTGGGGTGTGTCTTTCCTAGTCATCAATTATTCCTATACCCTATATGCATTTGATGTTCTTTCCCTTATCAACTCCATGGTTCTACATTGTTTTTCATCATGACCTACTGACTTGCGAAAGTTGCAATACGATACATTTTGCACTGTCTGGTACTTCTGCATCATTGGGAAGTGATATGGATCGTGACCATATTTCTTATAGATCTTGCACCATATTCCTCCTTTTGGGAATGGGTTTGGAATTCCTGCTTCCATGTACTATGCAAATGTTGGACATTCATTCTTATGGTGTCCTTATTTCCTACATGTGGTACACCAAACAGATTATATTTTGTCCTTTCTCTTGTTCTGGTTTAGCTGGAATGTTAAATTCTTCATATCCTCCTTCAAATCCTCGATTGCTGGATATGTCTTCTAATATTGGTTCTCTTCCAATTGTAGGGTTGTCTGCAAAGCCTCTTCTTGCATCTAAAACTTATGTTGTCGCAGTGGATATTTCAAGTGTGGTAACAGTGAATTGACAAATAAGTGACTATGTTGCTTATCTTTCATGACATATTTTATCTTTCCCTTTAGTCTCTTGAATCTTTGTTCAATATCCCAAACGGATTCTCCTGGTTTCAGTCTGATCTCTATCATCTCGTTCATGTATTGGTCCTATGAACTTGGCTTCTTGAACTTATTTATCAACAACTTCTTGATATCTCCAATAATTCTAGTTGTCCCTCATAGACTATTTGTAGCTAAACTCATATACCAATCCAGTGCGTGATCTCTTAATGTGATATGTAACTGTGCAAGTTTAGTGTCCTCATCTGTGATCTTTTTTTCTTCCCAAATATTTTCATAGATAAATAGGTTCTTCTCTAGGTCCTCCGATGCTTCTCCTTTGAATTTTGCTAACCTGATGCTTGGGTCATGTCCTGCCATCTTCAATGTTGAAATACTACCTTCACGCAGTGTAGATACTTGAATACTACTGAACTGACTCCCCCAGTTGTTGTTCCTTGTGTATATGTACATCTTGTTGTCTTCCTTCTCCCGAAATTCAGTTTTCTAAACAGTGGTGTTCTTTTTGGTGTATTGGTCACACATGGTTTTTTGGGTTCCACACTGACACATATATGGATAGGAGTGTTTCCTTCTACTTCTTGTCTTTGACCTCTCATCTTCCTCTCATATGTCGAGTGCAGGATTTCCTCAATATGCTCCACAACCTAGTGCTATAGTGGGAAAACCCCCCTATGGACTACACTAGGGTTCAACATGTAGGCAGAGTTAACCATCTAATGTCTCCTACTCTTTATCAGCTACCCCAAATACACCCCACATTCATGCGTAAAAAACAATGTAAAAATATATGGTAACTCTACCTTAAACTCTGTGTCTAGTGTCTATCCTTTTGCGTTCGTTTGTTCCTCGACTACAAGTCTCCTCCCAAGGCCAACATGCATTCATAAATAGACAAACAAAGACCTAAGAACATACATATCATATATGAATTAATGGGTTAGATGTCATAATCAAATATAAATCAAACATAAAGATTTAACACATCATATTCGAGATAGAAAAAATATTCCTTTTTATTAATCTCTCAAAGTTACTTACAATGAGATCGATGACTACTCCTCGAACCTGGTCTAGGCTCCTCTTCACCAAGCTCCAACTGCACTTCCACATATATTTCTCCTCTTCACCTCTTTCTAGGGAATGGATTAGGCTTACAATGGAGGAAAAAGGAAAAAATAGGGAATTCTGGCTCTAAACTCACAATGTGGCTGCAAATTCTTGGGGCAAGGGGGGAAAGTGAAATGGGAAGAATTTCATTGTTCTTATGCTTCTATTTTGGAATGAGACCCAAAAACCTCCTTTTATATGACAAAAGGATGGTTATTTGGTTGGGTTACAGGCTATAGGCGGTGGGACAGTTGGAAAACTACTCAATAGCCCGTAATCTCAATGAATTCTTTGCAACTTTTTAATTTTTGCAACATTTGTGGGTATACACGGGCTCTAATGGTGCAGCTAGAATACATATGTGAGATGTAGTGGTGCAAAAAGTGTGTGTATGAAATCAATAGTGGTGCAGTGTGCGTACAGCTTCAAAAATATGGTTTTTAAGAAGAGTTGCTCAGTGATGGCTTGGCAAAAATAACAAGTAATAGGGCCTTATGCCAAGTATGCATGTATGGTGAAATTTAGGGTTATAACATATGCCCCCTAATGTGTGAGGTCAGAATATCATCTAATGGCCGAAATACATTACAAATATTCACCAATGTATGAAGCGAGTGAGCTCGGGACCAGAGTTCAGGAGGTGCCATCTGCAAGAAATAATAATTGTCTCATCGAGGCGGGCATACCCATGCTCGAGATAAAATAAATCATGGATGTCAATCAAATACACTGCAAATCAATGTCATATAACTATATAAAGTGTATCCGCAAGAAATACATAGTAGATCTACATCTCAAAATCAAATATATACATGTATAATATCCATCTTCAAGAAGCCAATGGCGCCTGATGGCTAGAGATGAGGTCTTCAGAGCTCGAGCAACAACTTCAAGATCTTCAAAACTTAGGTAAGAGTGTAATGTGAGTGTATGAATTCACTACCCAGAGGTATTTGATGGCTCGTTGGGGAACAGATAAGAGGATCTCGATGATCAGGCAGATAACTTCAGTGATTTCGAACAAAGACTTGATTAGACTTTCAGGATGGTTGGGCATGAGGGCAAGAGAAAAACTGTAGAGAGGTCAACTCAAGTTGGGTAAAAATTCCCTTGGACAATAGCATGACAGATGATTAGACTCATGAAACATGAAATTGACATAAGTTCACAATGCAAGAGGAAATGCAAACTCTCCATGTGTTTGGAAGAATAACCAAATGGAGGAGGACACAACTTTAAGTAGAGAGAAAAAATTCTTAAGGTCATATTAAATCCCAAATCTTGACGAACAAATGGAAGGATGTGCTTTGTCCAAGGGAAACTCATTGTGCTGCCATAAAAAGAAAATACTTTTCCCATCCTCCTTTTGGGGTATATTTGATTTTTTTGTCTTTTTCAATAATTTTGGAAAACTTGAAAAAGAATAAAAGAATGCTACGTTAAAAAAGAGGAACGAGTGTCGAAAAGAATACTATTTACAAGTGCAAGGAACACACTAATTCTCATATCAAGGAGACATGTGCAGGGAAAGGACACTCGGGAAAATTCCTCCATGGGTCAAGGTGTCAAGACACAAAGGCAAAGTGCTACAAGGCTTGCATATAAGGCATGCTTCAAAGGTTCAATTGAGAGCAACATGGAGTTGACATTAGGCCAAAGACGCAGGGATGCAAATGAGATTAATAGGACACAATGATAACACCCTTCAATGTAATTTTAACGAGCCCAGAGAAGGTAATCTCTGTGGTTTTTCATTTTTAGAGAGTCTGAAAAATCTCAAAAGAAGACTCCACTGGGGTACCTTTTTCGAAGGTAGTCTAGTCGGTTCAAAAAAGGGGTAAACTAGCACCGAAAATATGTCTATTCAAAACCATTTTAATGAGTCTGACAAATACAAGATCACTCGACAATGTTTTCACTTTTAAGGAGTCTGAAAAGAACTTAACTATGGACTCACAACCTTTTTCTAGATTTAGTCTCCTCATCCTGAAAAACTATAAAATCTACTTAGGAGAACTCTCCCAATGAGATGAATCTCCCGAGGCATAAGTTTTTCCTCCTTAATCTACAGGCCAGAAAAAGGGGTAAACTCATACCATTAGATGTTTTTCTGAACCAATTAATGAGTGTGAAAGAACAAGGTCACTCGACGATCTTTTCAATTTTAAGGAGTCTGAAAAGAGCTTAACTATGGACTCTGTATGGGGATATTCTTCTGGACTAGTTTAACGAGTGTGAAGGAACAAGGTCACTCGACAATATTTTCAATTTTAGGGAGTCTAAAAAGATCTTAATTATGGACTTTGTTGGGGTTCCTTTTTCATAAACTTAGTCTCTCAGGCCTGAAAAAGGGTTAAACTTATACCTGAGAATACTCTTCTAGAAAACTGAAGTTCCTAGAGTATACCTTTGTTCGTACAATTGACCATCCAGACTGAAAAAGGGGTAAACTACCGCAGGGCAGACATGCCTTCAAGTTTTAGTTTTGTGAGCGTGAAGGGAAACAAGATCGCTCGACAATATTTTCATGTTTAAAGAGTCTGAAAAGGGCTTAAAGAATACTCCAAGGGGCTACAACTCATGTATGAAACTGGTTTAATTAGAGCCCACTTCTAGGCTTAGACCAAGAGTCTCTTCGATAGTCAACTTGGAAAGTCTCCCAAAAGGGAAGAAAACACAAACCACGGTGTAAGTCCTCCCATGGTATAGAAACCGTAGTCATGGCTTCAAGTATATTCTCATCTGAAGGAAATTCAAAATCTGATAGATCACGCAAACGAGGATCGACAATCCCAAAGGGTGAAGAAAACTAACCATATTCCATATGACGATGGAGGCTCTGGCAAGGAGTTGAAGAGTCTATCTGTGAAGAATCACAAGCATGAGGGCTTAAGGATCTACAAACAACGAGATCAGACTCAAGATCACTTGGAACAAGAGGGGGAAGAAAGGGCTCCCATGGCCCCATTGGATAAACCAATGGATCAATTGTTGAGACAAAGTCTTGAGAAGGAAAACATGATTGCACAGGTTCCTTCGTAGAACAAATTGAACATCGAGGATAATATGCCACATAATTAACCCGTGGTGGGGTAGAGTATACATGAACACTAGGAACATGTAAAGGGGTAGTCTGAAATAATGTCAAATTAGGATGGTGATTATCATATGCTAGCTGGAAAATAGTGACAATTCTTCCATTATGAGGGAAATGCATCACCTGAAAGAGCATAGACACCACAACATTCATAGCATATACATAATCACACCCGAGAAGCATATTGAAATCTAACGGGCCTTGCACCACTATAAATCAACAAGGACAGTATTCCCACCTAATAAGATAGGGATCTGAGGAAGAACCCCAAAATATTCACTAGGACGTCTGTCAAAATCCAATAGCTCATGCGAAGTAGACACAAGCTCGGAAGATCCCAAGACTTTCCAAACCGAGGAGGATAAAATACTTGCAGAGGCTCCTTCATCCACAATACATCAATAAATGTTTGTTGAATTAACTTCAACCCTTATTTGAAAAGGTGTAGAAGAAGGAACATGAGGCTCAAAAAGGTCATTCCAATCAAAGGAAACCATCCTAGGGCTTGGAAGGGGTTTGCTCGAAGCGAGAAAAATGCCCCCTTGTTTTGGATGTACTGAACTGAAAATGCTAAAAACATAGTTGGTAGACACATCACTCTCCAAGAGAAGAGTGGGATCAACCAAATATTGCAATGGCATGACCACTTAGGTAGACTCGACACTCTCCAAGAGAAGAGTGGGATCAGTCGAAGACTACATCGGCGTGACCACTTTTTCAACCAATGGTTGAATAGTTGAATAGGCTGCTAGACTACATGGTCTAAAGGCACCTCACCCTCCAAAATAGGAGTGGGATCAGCCGATGACTACATCAGCATGACAACATTCTCAACCAATGGATGAATAGGCTGTGAGGAAACATCAGAAGACTCAAAATCATAAGAGCTTGCAGACAGAGACCACAATCTTTGTACCTCTGGAATGACCAGGCACAAATAAGTAAGGTGATGTCCCTTGCAAAGATTACAATGGAACTTAGGCTTACGTCATATCCTTCTAGGTTTCTTAATAGAATCAATGCCCCTAGCATGACTAGCAATGGTTGGTTACACATCTCCAAAATGACTTGTAGAGGCTACATACCTATTTCCTGTATGAATAGCAATGACTAGAATGTTTCTCCCAACATGACTTGCAGAGGCTACAGACCTATTTCCAGTATGACTAGCAATGACTGGAATTTTTCTCCCAACATGACTTGCAAAGGCTGGGTGCTTGCCCCTAGCATGACTTGCAGAGGTTGGGTGTTGGTCTTCAACATGACTTGCAGAGGTTGATGACCTATCTCCAATATGACTCGCAGAGGTTGGTGATATATCACTCATATGACTCGCATTGAAGAGGCTCGTGCCCCCAACATGATTTGCAAAGTTTGGGTGTTGGTATTCAATGTGACTTGTAGAAGTTGTCGACCTATCTCCAACGGGACTCGCAGAGGTTGGTGATTTCTTCTTCCTATTCTTCCTCTTTCTATTTTGGTTAGACTTTCGGTTACTAGTAACTGTACTTTCACCAGAGGTGGGAGAAGGAGGAGGAGAAGAATTTGCTGACAAAGGAACATCAACATGGTGCCCATGACATAAAGCACTTAACTGGGAAGAGTCAAGAGCATTTGGGACATTTAGAATGGTACCCAACCAAACCGGTAATCCCACATTCAACCCTGGAATGTACAAAGTGGCCATCAAAGGGACACCAACATTTCCAAAGAAAGGAAAAGCACAAGAATCCCCTTGCGAAGGGGTTCCTTAGTTGGTATTGTCGGGAAATTTAGCCATGAATATCTTATGCATAGGTTCTCCCCTTGCGGGATCATTCAAGTCCATAAAAGTCTTACACACTGACTCTGGGGAACTAGTGGTATAAAAAATATGCCTATAAAGAGGCAGCTCCAAGTTTCTAAGAGGAAGACCAAAAAGTCCTCATGACCGGCAGAGTGGAAAGTCTACCACCCTAGGTCAGAGACCCAAAGCAATGACTAGCTAACTCACTATGGAAAACTAGGGAGCACAGAGCACACACTAAAAATTCCTAAAGGCAAATCAAGCAAACAACTATCTAGTAGGAAGAACAATTACGTCAGCCAACACTAGAGAAACTTACCGGTGAAAATGMAACTCGAACATGAAAGAACCCTCTGGATATACTCTGAAAAGCATGGCCTGACGTCTACCCTAGGTATCATAGTATACCCCTGCAATCACCTATGTAAGTCCCTAAAATAAATGAAACTAAGTTGCCAATTCATGAACAGTCACCAGGCTGGTACAGTCGACAGTCGAGTGGACCGCAATGAGCAGGGTAACAAGCCCAAAATAAACCAAGGGTATCGAAAGAAAGTGGTCAAGAAGAAAAATGAGGGTATCGAATGGATTAGGGGTCCACAAAGCTCTATAGGCAAATGCAACCAACAATATCCCATGACAAGTCCTCAATATGCGTTCTCCACTACACTTGGTCCGGCTTTGGAGGGGTTATCTCCGCTACCTTTCCTCACACGACCTCGTGTTTATCCCTTGTGTTAGAGGGGGGACCCAGATAAATTTCATGTTTACTGTACTTTTACACTCCCTAGATTTGACTCCAATGTTTGTTTTTAAGCCTTGAAGAGTTTCCTCTCCAACCTAATTCAAGTCTCTAGCCTAGACTAGTTGATTGACCCTACAAACATAAAGTCTAATTAATTTTAAATTAGCGTTTGTTTTTAGTGGCTTGATTAACTCAAAAGGTGTGGTAGTGCAACTGATGTTGTTAAGACACTAGCAAAAAATGAAACTTATAATAACTCTAGAAAAGAAGGATTATCTTTCTTATTTTTCCTTTGAAATGCTTTCAAGATGAGAAGAAAACACAAATCTATGCTAATTCTTTTTCTTTTTCCAAACAACAATGCAAATAAAATGCCATGAAAGAAAAAGACCTAACAAACTAAGTTTTTTTTAATATATTTTCTTCCAATCCAAAGCAAAAGTAAAAAAATATTCTAAAATAAACTGATGAATACACGTTTCAAAATGCAACTCATTTTTCTTAAAATTTCAAGCTAAAAATAAGTTTAAAAAGCTAGGAAACAAAAGAAATCTTTAAGAAGATAAGAAAACTGACGTCAAACCTAGGCTAAAGACTATAACAATAGAGACCAATACTAGATCAAGAAAACCCCTAAGAAGTATGACTTCAATCAGGGAAGAGGTTGACTTCCTCTTCTTGAAAAAAGACTTTCTTGAAACAAACATGCTATTGACACTTCAACAGCCTATGTATGTACGCGGGTTGTCTAAAGGTAGGGTGTGTATGTACGCGTGCAGACCCAATACAGGCCGCGTACACCTCTTTAAATTCTCAAAAAAAAAAACTAACATTCAATCTGAAAAGGAAGGGAGTACTGGTATGGTAGACCAGAATCCATTAAAGACACAACAACTTACAGAAAACTCAAAAAGGTAATCAAACCAATTAAAATACCCAAAAATATCCCCTAAAAAACCTAGAGTCTTCTCCAATATGGTTGCCAATTTTGCTATAGCGGGAAAACCTCCCTATGGACTACATTAGGGTTCAACATGTAGACAGAGCTAACCGTCTAAAGTCTCCTACTATTTATCAACTACCCCAAATACACCCCACATTCATGCATAAAACACAAGGTAAAAAGATCTGGTAACTCTACCTTAAACTCTGCGTCGAGTGTCGATCCTTTTGCATTCGTTTGTTCCTCGACTACAAGTCTCCTCCCAAGGCCGACCTGCATTCATAAATAGAAAAACAAAGAACTATGAACATGCATCTCATATATGAATTAGTGGGTTATATGTCATAATCAAATATAAATCAAACATAAAGATTGAACACATCATATTCGGGACAGAAAAAGTATTCCTTTTTATTAATCTCACAAAGTTACTTACAATGAGATCGACGACTACTCCTTGAACTTGTTCTGGGCTCCTCTTCACCAACCTCCAACTGTGCTTCCACGTATCTTTCTCCTCTTCATATCTCTGTATGGAATGGATTAGGCTTACAATGGAGGAAAAAGGCAAGAATAGGGAATTCTGTCTCTAAACTCACAATGTGGCTGCAAATTCTTGGGGTAAGAGGGGAAAGTGAAATGGGTAGAGTTTCATTGTTCTTATGATTTTGTTTTGGAATGAGACCCCAACACCTCCTTTTATATGACAAAAGGATGGTTATTCGGTTGGGTGACGGGCTATAGGCAGTGGGACAGTTGGAAAACTACCCAATAACCCATAATTTCAACGAATTCCTTGCAACTTTTTAATTTTTACAACATTTGTGGGTATGCGTGGGTTGTAATGGTGAATATAGCATATGTACGGTAGATGTAGTGGTGCAACAAGAATGTTTACATGGGAAGTAGTGGTGCAGGGAGCATACATCTTCAAAAATATGGTTTTTAAGAAGAATTGCTCAGTGATGGCTTGGAAAAAATAGCAAGTAATAGGGCCTGATGCCAGGTATGCATGTATGGTGAAATTTAGGGTTATAACACCTAGAGATCCCTCACAGCTACGACTATCTTCTTGTTGTTCACCTTGTATTGGTAGGGAACTCCACTACACATCCTTCCAATTGTCGCCATGATCCTCTTGATCTGGTCGTTGTCCATCATAATTGGGTCCAAGGCCTCCTCCTTCTTTCCTTTATCCCCTTCTCCTTCCATTTTTCCTTTTCCTGTCAGTGCTTCCCCCCTTCCCCCGTACATGCAGGAAATTTTAGTTGTCTGACTCCATTTTCATTACACATTTGTTATATAGAAATATATTAATGGAAGTATATAATGATTTGATATACCTACCTCGAGGTCCCTTCAATAATTCTTGTTTGGCTGCGTTGTATGACTTTGTTGTCACTTGTATCTACTATGAACTCTATGATAAATATAGAAACAATGTTGTCTAACTAGAAATCTACTACATGTGTAAACTTATTATCAACTCGTTGTAGTTGTGCGATCTCTTCAGGATTCCATTCTAGCTATCTGATCTGATTTGTAGGATGGTTTTCTTTCAATCTTTTCATCCACTACTGCAATATGTGTGGGAACTCACAGAAAAATAATTCATGCAAGTCGGTGAATGCGTACTTGTCTAGATATTTGTGCGGTGTTAGCTTCAGGTTTCTGATATCTTTCTGCACAAACTCTAGCTCCTTTGTCTTCAACCATCTTTCTATCTCTACCTTCATAGGATTCCATGGTATCAACATCCCCTTTTAGGTTTGCATTATTTTTCCTTCTTGTTTTCTGATCTCATATGCCTTTGACATGTCTTTTGTAGATATTTCAATCCCATTTCCTTCCAATCAGCCGGAAACAGAACCATTTGTTGGTTTCTTTCCCTTTATGTATCTACTCTTATTGGTATTGATGGATTCTGATTCTAATTCGTATTGACCATTATAGATTTACCCCAGTTCATAACTAAGAAGCTTCCCAAAAAAAGCACTTAAAGACTATCGGCCCCTCTGGTAACCCAGAAGGCAACAAAGTACATAGAGTTCACTGCGTAGTCTCACCCGATATAGCTCTATGGGTGGCTGCAATATTAAGGTGTTTACAACCTGGGACTGAGTGAGATATTTGTTTGTATGTCGTAACCTTTATTCATTCCATTTTACATCTAATTATAATATTCATTCTATGCATGCATGTAAAACCAGATTTACTTAACTACTCATTCATTCAACATTAATAAACTAATAATACACAAAGATACATTCATTTAGTCGCATAACATAGTGTTACCATGGTTCACCCCATCCTGTTCTACGTCCACAAAGATCTGGCTCTCAAGATTTTATTACAGTTTATATATCTCCACACCATGCATGGTTATAGTCTTAGTTCTTCTTCCCTTTGACGGGCTCCCTGATCCTTGCAAGGTTGACTAGATCGCACCATGCTCCTCATCTTGTGACATAACCCTCAGGATCGAGTCTTTCATGCCTTCTCTATATCGACAGCTTAATGACTTATACATTCCTTACAATTCCCTTCCTCTATGTTCCTCTCTGTGTCTTGTCTGTCTCTCCCCCCGTCTAGATATCTAGCTCTATGTATATATCACCTCTCCCCTCTCTCTCTCAACTACTACTTATTTATATCTTCAGCTCACCAACCATTACAATGTATTAAAAAAACACTAATCTTAGTGTCGTTAAGTCTTCCATGCATGCACACATGCTTCTTTTCCTTCCAGCTGTCTCTTCACTCTTACATGCTTCTCTTCCAAAAATATCCTTTCTTTTTTATTCAACCTGCATCCAACAGAGAGCATCCAATGAAATCAGTGGTTCAACTTCGGGAGGATCAGAGGTTCAGGCGATATCATTAGTTGGGGATAGAGTTTCTTCAGGTGAAACCTCAAAATCGTCATCAGAAACTTCCTCGAAATTGGCCATAAAATTTTGTGTTGTTTACACTTGTGCCCTGAAAAGTAGTTATCATCATAATTTTAGAAAATACCCTGAGTTAGCATTTATCCATTTCCTACCTTGTTAATTTTTGGACCTTTAGAGGAGTGGCCTGAGGGGTAGGGGTGTTGGGTTTAGGGTGGGGAACAAAAGTTGGTTTTCTTCTCTGGGCTAATATGACATGTTGTTCCTCCTTGACACTCTTAATGGCTTCCAACCAAGTTTAGGTGTGAGACATGATGACCTAGTTAAATATTTCATCCTTGAGGCCACTGATAAATCATTCCCTAAAGAAAGAATCTTTCATTCCCTCCATGTTGAAATCCAAGTGCTCAAAGGAAACAATAAAATATTCCATTGTTCCATATTGTTTCAACTTGGTCAGACGTTCTAAATGGTGGTTATTTGTTTCACAACATTCACACAGCTCTGCAACAAACTATCACCAAGAAAAATAACCGTAGAATCATTTCTACGCCATTTCCACCATTCCCATTGTTCAAGATCCAAACGGAGGATTCCATAACGAAGATTGGTTAACTCATCATTGATATTGTGAAAGGATGAACATTGTTCCATCTAAGTAACTCAGGCTTGTGGATTTGAGCCATTAATTTTTTTACCTCAACTCTGGGAAGACGAGGGTCATGAGGTAGGGAGTTGGAATGAGAGTGTAGAGGTTGGTTGGATTCAACACCTTCATTATAGAGAGGTGGTTCAGAGGAGTAAGGAAGTTTGAATTTTTTCATGAATTAGTGTAGAATGGAATGGACTTCAACAATTTGGATACAGGGTTGTTATTGTATAAGGTCCATTTTTTCATGAATGGTTGGAATGTCCCTATTTACTTGGGATTGAAGGGAAGTAACATCAATACTAAGTTTATAATTGGTTTCTTCTTGGTGGGTGGGAGCCATGAGGGGATGAGGGGTAGGTCCATGGAAAAAAAAGAAGATAAATTATATATACCACTATGATATAGGAAGTGAGAGGAGACCAATCGGATAAGTGGGAAATAAGGGTGTTGGGAAGGGTATGGGTCCACAGAGTGAAAACAAGTTTAAAAATGATAGTTATCAAAACACTCAATATAAAAAGAGGAATCCAATGTGATAGGTATCAAATAATGGTGCAGGAAGGCCCCCAAATTTATTTTATTTTTTTTACTCCTGCGAAGTTATACTCCAATATGAATAATACTGCAGTGTCGAAATTCCCAAATTCTTAACAGAAAAAAAAGTGTAGTAATTTTGCAACCAAAATGAAAAGGGTAAGGTTGCATGACAATATATATTTTCTATTCCTTTACTATTATGTTTCTGTCCCAAGGGTGGGATTTTTAGGGTTCCTATAGACAAGGTTTTCCTCTGTGTTATATCTCTTAGATATATGTGTGGGGCCGAACAACAGTCCTCGGCCAATATCTCAAGGCACCAACTAAGGAGGCTATACCATACCCTCAATCGTACTACCTGATTACCTAAGTACTAGAGAGTATATTCCCAAGTTTTGTTCTTGATGTCATTATAGTAGACAGGAGGTTGATCGGTTGATCTACGAATGGTTTCAGGATACCTAGGGGGATCCTGATATAATAAAGGTATGTGGAAGAGAAATTCCATATACAAATGTTTTCTAATGCATTACCACCTGAAGGGATACCAACAAGGGTTACAAGGGTGTCCAACAATGTGATCTTGAAAACCTCTTGTATTTCTTGTGTGTATGCTTCTTCGACCACATATTTATGTGTTGAATGACAAATCACTGTAGTTTAAACACACTAAAACACATCTCTACCCTGAAAAAATTTAACCCACAATTCCTACCAAGGAAATTTCTTAGATACCTCTTGTAAGGTACCATATATAGTATAAAATGCAAAAACATGAATATTCAACAAATATTAATGGAACAACAAAATATTGAGAAGAGAAATACCATAAATAATACCTATATTCAAAGAAAACAATATTCACCCGCCTCTTCGAGTGTAAAACCTAGAGAAAAGAAGAGCTATATTACAAAAATTATCAAGACAAAGCTTTCTCATGCCTCCTACGCTTATTTATACTAATTCTATATTCTAAAGAAAATTCTAGAGGAATATATTTCTAGAAGCGGAAGTGTTGGAGCAGGACATTTTGGGTAAGTTTTGGGAATCACATAGGAGAAAAACATGCGCAAGTCAGCAAAGGAGAAGCGTGCATGAAAAAAATTAGCGCATATTTAGGAGCCAACGTGTGGAAGGTGAAATTTGGTTAGTAGTAGTTATATCATTTGGTCCATTTTCTAATGGGATAAGCCCTAGTATCAATGTATAAATATGTATGGGTTTTAGGTAGAAAGGTGTTAGGAACCAAATATCAATATAGCATAGAAAAACATCAGAAAAAGTACTCAATGCCTTGGAAAAGAGATAAATTCAGATAATAAGCCTCTTCGAGGGGGCAACCTCCTTATGCCCAGATAAATGTACAATTCGCAGTTGATTCCAAATGAAAATGTCTCCTTGGTATATATAGGAGACTAGAAGGTATAATTACAACTAATGGAATAAAGCCGACATAAATAAAATAACATTACTAATGTAATATGCCCCAATTAAGGGGTAATGAGCCAATATTAGGGCTTAACATGCCCCTCCCCTTGAGACAAGTGTTTTTCAAAATGCTTGAGTAACGTTGGATGCTTCTGTATAAAAGACTCATCTTCCCAAGTGGAATCTTCAGCTGGTAGTTTCCTCCATTTAATGAGATAATCTGAAATGGATCTATTCCTCAGCTGGTGAACTCTTGTGTCAGTGATGGCTTCAGGCGCCAATATGATTTTTCCTTTCTCGTCAAGTTCTGGAAATATAGTTTGAACTGGGATCTTGTCGCCTATAACCTTCTTTAAGCATGAAACATGGAAAACTGGGTGTACTCGTGAAGATGTAGGAAACTCTAATTTGTATGCCATGGTACCAATATTTTGCAACACCTTACAAGGGCCATAGTACTTTGGTGATAATTTATTATCCTTTTTGGCTTTCTTGAGGGACATCTGTTTGTATGGTTGTAGTCTTAAAAAAACCCAATCCCCTACTTCAAAACTTCTTTCACTACGATGTTGATATGCTTGTTGTTTCATATGATTTTGTGCCATAGTCAGGTTGTCCTTTAAGATTTGGAGAACTTGTTGTTGATGCTCGATGTGATCTTCCACTGCTTGAACCTTAGATTTTTATTTTAGAGAAGAAGTGATGGAAGGAGGGTGGTATCCATAGAGTTCCATAAATGGTGTCATTTTTTTTATAGTATGAAAGGAAGTGTTATACCACCATTCTGCCAAGGGTAACCATTTGAACCATTGTGTTTTTTTACTAGAGACAAAGCAATGAAGATAGCCTTCCAGACATGTGTTCACTATGTCAGTTTGTCCATCATATTGAGGATGATAGGATGAGCTATGAGCCAATTGAGTACCCACACAAGAAAATAATTCTATCCAAAAATTTCCAGTGAAGATGGGATCTCTGTCACTTACAATAATCTTTGGGCTGCCATGTAGATTTTGAACTATCTCCATGAATGCGGTGGAAAATATGCTAGCTTTGAAGGGATGAGAGAGTGCACAAAAGTGTGTGTACTTGGTCAGTCTATCAAAAATCACCATGATGACACTCTTTCATTCAGACTTCGGTAACCCTGTGATGAAATCCATGGAAACCTCCTCCCAATGCTGACTTGGGATGGCTAATGGTTGTAAAAGACCTGGGGTCTTAATTGTTTCCACCTTATTTTTTTGGAAAACCAAACATCCTGCCACAAACCTTTGAACATCAGTTTTAAGGCCATCCCAAAAAAAATCCATCTTGACCCTATGGTAGCTTTTCAAAAATCTTGAGTGCCCTCCTACTGGAGAGGTGTGCAATTCCAATAGTACCTTTTGTTTGAGATGGGAGTTCTTACATAAATATAAGCTATGTTTGTACCATAGTGAATCATTTTTCCATGTAAATGTATTAATCTTTTTAGGGTCTACCTTGACACCTTCATGAGATACAATATGACCCAAATACTCTACCTCCTTCACTCCAAAGAAACATTTGGATGGTTTGGCATATAGTTGTTTCTCCTTTAGCAGTTGTAGCACCTTGTCAACATGTCGTACATGATCCTCTCAAGAATTTCTATAGATTAGTATATCATCAAAAAATACTAACACAAATTTTCGAAGGAAGGGATTGAAATGGAATTCATCAACCCTTGGAATGTGGAAGGTGCATTTGTAAGGCCAAAAGGCATGACCAAAAATTCATAATGGCCTTCATGATTTCAGAATGCTATTTTTGGGATATCTTCTTCCTTCATTTTAATATGATGATACCCTGAACGGAGATCCAATTTTGTGAAATATATTGCTCCATGTAGTTCATCTAACAATTCATCAATGACGGGAATAGGAAACTTATCTTTAATAGTGATCTTGTTGATCTCTCTATAATATGGACACATACACCATGAGCTATCTTTCTTGAATACCATTACCACTGGTGCAGAGTAAGAACTTTGGATAGGTCTAATAATGCCAGCCTCTAACATTTCTTCAACCATGTGCTCAATTTCACTCTTCTGGGCATAAGGGTATATGTATGGCCTGATGTTAGGAGGAACACTCCCAGGAATTAGGTGAATTTCATGATCATTATTTCGAGTGGGTGGAAGACCTTTGGGAGTATCTTCAAATACTTTGGAATGATTATCAATGATCCCTTGGAGATCTTGAGGAATAGATGGCTTAGATATTTTAACATCTAGTAAGCATAGTTGTGCAATAACGCCTTGATGCCCCTTTTTCAATAATTTTTTCATGCCATTAGAGCTTATCACCTTATCGAGTTTCCCAATGGTACATATTAACTCAATTTCTTTTCCTTCCAATGAAAATTTCATGAAAATTTCTTGAAAATTAAAAGCCATTGTTCCTAATGATTGTAACCATTGGATTCCTAGTACAACATCAGCACCACCCTTGGGTATATAAATCATTGGACTATTCATTACATATTCCCCCATAGTAAGATTGATATTATTTCATTTTCCTGAGAAATTGATAGTTCATCCATTTGAAATCATTACTTGAAACTCTGGTGCTGGATATACAAAGCAATTGAGAGCTTTGGCTAATTTATAGTGAATGAAATTATGAGTACTGCCATAATCAATTAGGACTATTACCTTTTTTTTTTTGATTTATCCTTAGATCTTGAGGGTTTGAGGAGTGGTAATTCCAGCTAATGCATTACACGATATCATGGGAGTAAATTCTTCAGATGAAATTTCTTCTACATTTTCATCTTGAGATGGTTCTTGTTCTTGTTATTATTCTTCTTCCTGTTCACAATCTATGTAGAATAATTTCTTCTCACCACACTTATGTCCCTTACTGTACTTGTTGTCACAATTAAAGCATAAACCTTTTTCTTTTCTTTCCTCCAATTGTTGAGGTGTCAACCTTGTAGGTTGAGGTGTTTTATAAGAAGGAGCATTATTCTCTCTATAGATGTTGGGATTGGTCTTTCTAGTAGCCATAGCCATATTTTTACTTTCAAGATTTCGTGCCACCTTAAATGCATTCTCCAATGATTTGGGTTCCCAAAGGAGAACCTCATGTTGAATGTTATATTTTAAAGTTCCTATGAATACATCAATCAAGTGCTCATATGGAATATCTGTTACCTTTATATTCAATCTTTGGAAGTTCTCAATGTGCTCTGTAACTGAACCCTTTTGCTTGAGATTTATCAATTGGCTAAAGAAGGTATTGCTCCTTGTATCCTCATAGTGTGCTATCATTTTTTCCGTGAAAATTGTCCAAGTGATGAGTGATTTGCGAGAACAAATCCATCGATACCATACAAATTGATTGGGTTCTAAATATAAAGAAGCAATTCGTACCTTTTGTGTATGTGGCACATTATGTAGATCAAAGAATTGCTCCATCTTAAGTATCCATGTGATTGGGTCCTTGCCATCAAACTTCCTCGTATCGATCTTAGGAACGTGGTTGGTCCTCAACCCAAAGTTGTAATTTCTCCCTTCTTGATTCACCTTCCTTGTGTCCTCATCATGAATTTCACGGGATACATTTTCACTTTCAGGTGTCCTCTCTATTATGAAATTTTCCAATCCTTCCATGATCTCCCCTTTTAAACCCTCCATCATCTCTTGTAGTTCATCTTTTGTTACTGTCTTCTTTTGTAAATCATTTATGTCACTACACATTTATTCACCTTCATCAAGAGTCCATGTAGGATTATTTGGAGGCTTATTTGGTGTAGAAGTTCCCTTTTTGGGTGGCAAGTTGGCCAAGTATCACTTTTGAACCTTGATTTTGAGGTGGTTCTGCTAGAAAATATTTATTCTGTTGTATCTCCAACGTTTCGGCCCTTCTGGGTATGAAACTTTATTTTTTGTAGTTCTATGATATTTGTTCTTTGCAATGCCATAGGTCTGATGAAAATTGGATGTGCCAAGTGGAATTTACAGTAAATTCCCCACAACTTGCTGATTTTTGGCCTTTCCGAGAGATGTCACTTATATAGCGTTCCCCGCATAAAATAATTGATATACAATTATGAAAATCATACCATAAATACTATAGACCGTACAATATCCAATCCAAATGGTATCACTCAATTTGGATACTCTAGCAAGAAGTTATGATTATTTTACCTAGAACACCTTCTTGAGACTAATCAATAGGACTAGTCAGATACCCTATCCTCCATTGGGTGTATCTATAAATGTAAGATGACCCAGAAGATGAAATTTTTACCATGGATACCTTGCTAATTTATGTGAATACCCTCTAGAGTTCAGGGTCTGAAACATTACATAAATTTTTTTATAGAGAAAATTATGCAATGGCTCAGTTCAGGATGATTCCAGAACCCTATCTTTCACAGGTTGTATATCCGAAATTATAAGGTCTCGGGAGATGAAATTTTAACCCAACATACCTTGATCCGTATACTAAATATCCTCCAAGATTTTCCTTCTTAAACGTTGCAGAAAAAAATTTATAGCAAAAATTACAAGGTGTCTCAGATGTAGCAGTGAAACCCCAAGACCTTGAGCTCTGAAACCATATGTTAGGAACCAAATATCAATATAGCATAGAAAAACATCAGAATGAGTACTCAATGCCTTGAAAAGAGATAAATTCAGATAATAAGCCTCTTCGAGTGGGAAACCTCCTTATTCCCACATAAATGTACAATTCCCAGATGATTCCAAATGAAAATGTCTCCTTGGGATATATAGGAGACTAGGAGGTATAATTACAACTAATGTAATAAAGGAAACATAAATAAAATAACATTACTAATGTAATATGCCCCAATTAAGGGGCAATGAGCCAATATTAGGGATTAACAAAAGAAGAGAAGCAACGGATGAGAAAAGGAGCTAAGTGTTCATTGTATGCGCAAACGACTAAGAAAATTTGGGGTAGAACTGATGTATCTTATTTGAGTGCAATGCACGCTAGTTGCAAGTATTGAACATGAATGAATAATATAAGCTAGTCATTGTCAACATGGACCAGTTTGGGGTGAACCACATTAAATCTCTGTGTCATGATGTATGTTGTGATGTGTTTCTTTTATGTTTTGTTTATGGTGCACATGAAATGAATGGATGATTAATATGAATAAGTTATATGATGGTTATGTGAACATGTTGAATGATTAAGTAAGATTAATCTATCATACATTGTTACGTTGTTATGATTTTGCGTAGAGGGTATATTTCATGTTGAATGAATGTTAAGTAAGAATGGATGTTAGATCAGTCTCCACTCCCTTCATGATTGTAGAATCTCGGTTCCTACAGTCCCCATGTAGGTGAGACTTCATCTTCTTGTGGGTGATGCCGAAAATTCCAATATCTTGGGATTTTTTGGTGAATTAATGTTGAACCTGGAGTCTTCCCACTTTGCTCCAACAAATGGTTTCATTTCTAGGACTGGGATCTGCAATTGAGGGGAATGTGGAGACATATTAAGGAGGATATTTTAAAATGGTTGGAAACGATGAAGATCAAGTTTCTTATATATCAAAATAAGAATCCACGAATCAGTGCAGAGAAATGGATACAAAGGTATGCGTTTACAAATTTTCATGAAATTTTCTTTGTTGATTTTTTGAATATTTTAACATAGTGGATCCAGAGATTAGTTGAACAAATCATAATATTCCATATTGTTATTCTGAGAAAATGTACCTCTGTAAGACACTGAGTTTTGAGCCCCATATAAAATAATTTATTTTGTTAATTTATGAGAGGCCAGAGTTCCCAAACAATTAAAAGAGGCCATTGTGCCTAAGAAATGTATTTTTTTTTTATCATTATTAATAATAAATACATCGTTGGATGTTAGACGGACAAGGAAAAGAGTTACAGGGGACTATGATTCCATAAGAGAGGGGGATTAAGGGGATAAGTACTCATTTTATATTTTATATACCCACTTTTGTTAATGGAGAATATCAATTAAGTGAGATTCTTGGGGGAAGGCCATGAGGTTCTTGATTCCCAAGATTTACAAAAACCCATCTTTGGTCTGGGTTGGAGATTCTCTTCTTGTTTGGTTGTTGATCACTTATTATTCAATCATTCACTCATTCACTAATTCACTCAATTGATCATTGTTCACACCTTTCATCATGTTCTCACTCCATTCATTCTTTCACTACTTGTCCCATCTAATTCGAGAGATGCTTGGGGAAGGAAACTAAATTATTGAGAAAAGACATAGTCGTTGGCCATATAGGTGTTGGGTCACATATTTGTCCATATTTTCATCATATATAGACATCCATTCCATCCCTTCTCTGTCCTATTATCATTCATTTATCATTCCATTTGCCATACATTTGCTACAACTGCTCATAAAATGACATATTATTCCTGTTATGCTTTAGTGGTTAATAATGATTATTCTTCCTTCATTTTTAATGAATTAAAGACTATTATGCATGATTTTTCTGATGATGGTTTGACGAGTGATTTTATGTATCAATAGTTGCAGTAGTCAAGGTTCCAACCTCCAAATGACACATGTGAGTTCCAGCTCGTGGTTAACCGTTTTTCAGTGAAAAACGTGGCAGATAAGGAGATATGAATTTGTGTGGAATATTGTGAGCCGATGAGGATGAATATTGAAAATATGAGACATGGGTTTTGTTTAGAATGGGCCCAATTGAATTTTGTGCAGGTCGTTTTCCAATTGGAGCTATGGTTTGAGAGAAATCACTAGCTCTTTAAAAGGGTATTTTCCATATTTACAGTTGCAGCCGGTTCTCTAAACTTAGCAATTTGTTTGAGAAACTCAGGGATTTGGGGATTTTATTTGTATAAATAAGTCCTCTTCAATCAGGAGAGAGTCATTCATGAAATTATATAGAATTTATTTATAAGAAAGAGTTGAACTTATGTAATTTCTGAGTTTTCTTCAATAATACAAAGGAGCTGATGGATTTGCAATTATGTGCAACTTTCTCTTAATCTTGTAAGTCTTTTGGCCATGTATGTTAGGTGAGGCAAGGCCCCCTCAATCTGGTATGTGTTGGTCTTATTCATTTACTTGTATTTTTCTTTTCATTGTCTTAATTTATCTTGGTTTATGATTAGTTGATCATTGCTTACAGTTGTGTGTTGTGTATTAGATTGTTGTTACAATAAGATTCAATTCATGTTGTTGTTACTTCATTTTGTTAATACTCCTTTAATTTATGTAAGAGTGTGGTAGTGATTTTATTTCAACTGAGTGTATTTTCAAGCAAGAGTGTATTTAATTGATTTTAAGTTGTGTTTTATTTTATTAAATAGAGAATAGAGTTAGTTGGAATTTGTTGCTTGCATATATTGTGCACGGTAACTTTGAAATAAAAGACTTCCTCAGGTTGAAAAATTAAATAGTTGGGAAAATACTACAATGCAATTAATTCAACATTAGTTCAGCCCAATGTAATGAATATTGTTCCTTTGAGTGTAGTTGTTGTTCATTTCAAAGGAACAGTTTTCATTCCTTTCATGTGACTGTTGTTCCTTTGAGTGTAGTTGCTATTCATTTGAAAGGAATAGTTGTCGTTCCTTTCACATGACTGTTGTTCCTTTGAGTGTAGTTGTTGTTCATTTGAAAGGAACAACTGTCGTTCCTTTCGCGTGACTGTTGTTACTTTGAGTGTAGTTTTTATTCATTTGAAAGGAACAGTTGTCATTCCTTTCGCGCGAATGTTGTTCCATTTGCACGATTGTTGTTTCTTTGAGTATCATTGTTGTTCATTTGAACGGAGAAACTGTCATTCCCTTTACGATTGTTGTTCCTTTATAGGTGTTTCATCTCTGGAGGTTCGGTATTGAAAACAGAAGGTAATAACCTACGTAGGCAACAAATAAAATGCTTGTGCCAGCACCTACCTTTGGCTGATACATAGAGGTTGATTTTAGGACATATTTAGAGCCCAACATTTTGGAGTCGTTGCCGGGGAAGTTATCAAGGGTGTACAAGTCCAATTGACATTGTTTTTTTAGTTGCATGTTCTTGACTCTGAGGTGAAGGGTCAAGGCATGTAGGTTTCTTGATTGTTTCTTTCTTTGCATTTAGTTTTTAGTTTTTGATCCTAAATCTTATCATTTCTCTTAGTGGTGATGTAAGCACCACCCATCCTACCCATGAAAATATGATGTTGTTGAAGAGCTTGTGGAAAGTATGGAGGATTGGTGTTTTCTGCAACATGAGGGAAAGTATTCATGGAATCATAAGATGGGTCATGCCAACCTTGTGGACAAGGTAGGTACGACTGAGATTTGGGTTGCCACAGTTGCCATGGTGTATGAGTATTCAATGATTGCTTGTGAGAGTAAGGAAATGGAGGGATAGAGTTTTGAATCATACATGTAGGCCATGGTTGTTGTGGTGAAATTGCTAAAACTCCTCGATCTCTTTTGTGAGTAGGATGGGTGGTGCTTACATCACCACTAAGAGAAATGATAAGATTTAGGATCAAAAGCTAAAAAATAAATGCAAATAAAGAAACAATCAAGAAACCTACATGCCTTGACCCCTCACCTCAGATTCAAGAACATGCAACTAAAAAAACAATGTCAATTGGACTTGTACACCCTTGATAACTTCCCCGGCAACAGTACCAAAACGTTGGGCTCTAAATATGTCCTAAAATAAACCTCTATGCATCAGCCAAAGGTAGGTGCTGGCACAAGCATTTTACTTGTTTCCTACGTAAGTTCTTACCTTCCGTTTTCAATACCCAACCTCCAGAGTTGCAACACCTATAAAGGAACAACAATCATAAAGGGAACGATAGTTGTTCCTTTCAAATGAATAGCAACTACCCTCAAAGGAACAACAGTTGTGTGAAAGGAACAACAGCTGTTCCTTTCAAATGAACAACAACTACACTCAAAGGAACAACAGTGACATGAAAGGAACGACAATTATTCCTTTCAAATGAACAACAACTACACTCAAAGGAACAACAGTCATGCAAAAGGAATGACAGTTGTTCGTTTCATGAAACTTTTGTTCCTTTGAGTGTAGTTGTTGTTCATTTGAAAGGAACAGTTGTCATTCCTTTCGTGTGACTGTTGTTCCTTTGAGTGTAGTTGTTGTTCATTTGAAAGGAACAGTTGTCGTTCCTTTCGCACAACTGTTGTTCCTTTGAGGGTAGTTGCTATTCATTTGAAAGGAAAAATTGTCGTTCCCTTTATGATTGTTGTTCCTTTATAGGTGTTTCATCTCTGGAGGTTGGGTATTGAAAACGGAAGGTAAGAACCTACGTAGGCAACAAGTAAAATGCTTGTTCCAACACCTACCTTTGGCTGATGCATAGAGGTTGATTTTAGGACATATTTAGAGCCCAACAATAGGTTTCTAGTGTATTTCCAACTAGGAATTGGTTCTTGCATGTCTGTGATGCCTCGGCATGTCTTTCAGTTAAATCATAGCTGCAAGTCCTGAGAGTCCCAGTAGAGAGATTCTTGACAAGAAGCACTGGAGCCCTGGAAGAGATGGACAGTCTAAGGGACTGCGTAGCAGAGAAGGGGGTTGATTCTCTTGGGTTGTGTGAACTGTGTAGAAGAGAGATAGTTTACTTTGGATTATTATGAGTGTTTAAAGTCCTAGGAGATCCTGAGGGATGACTAGCTTAGGAAGCTGAGTGGCACCCTGGAATCCGTCCTCATGGACTCATAGATCTGGCTCAGGGGTGACACTGCTATTGATATTTAGAACAACAATGTCTATGGTTGGGTGGAACATCCTTGGTATACATCCAGTTGGTGAATCATTTTATAAAAGATAATTTCTCTCTGTTATGGTTGTATTTACTTATGTATTTTATTCCGTTGTGTATTTGTTTACCTATGAATTTTGTACTCATAGTATGCATGCTTTATGGCTATTGTTGTTCATGTCGCATGGTTAATTTATTTTATTCATCTTTATTAATTATAGATGTATAAGTAAGAGAAAGAAGTTTGAGAGTGGGCTTGAAGGTGGCATATCCCAACCCGGGGGTGGTTGGGTACGTTATAGGTTGAAACACTAGGCCAGAATGGGTCGGATCCATTAGATAAAATCTTAAGGTTTAGATCGAGTTAGAACCTTAAATTCGTGAAGCTTAGGGGGAATAACATTTCAGAGATCTCGCAGAAGCCAGAGCACCAAAGATCCTTAGTAATGGATTGAAGGATCGTGATCGTCCCTTTCGAATTTAGGAACAATCACCACCATGGGATATATATATATATATCTGGACCATTCAATCAGAGAGAAGGTGAATAGGGATTGTCCAATGGAGGAGAATAATAGGTTGGGGTAAGAATTAAGTCCCAACCATCATATCTGATGGATCAATGGTCATGTGTCGATCGAAGCCAAGCAGGGAAGGAAGGAATTTGAAACTTCACCTCTTTGGCAATCTTGGAAAGAAGGCTAGGCGTGAACTGTCGAAGGCTAGAGTCATGAAGACCCATCATCCATTTGATCTGATGGGAGAGATCTCCGCTGTTGATCATGGTCATCCAGTATAGAATTCTTTGGGAGTTTTCACTTCAGTAGTTTTAAACTTTGAGAAACTACTATAACCCAGAGTCCTAGAGCCCCGAAGTCCTAAAGTGCCATTAACCGTTAGATGGAGTGGTGGACTTTGATATTGTTTGGGACCGTCAGATCTAGAAATGGTGGAAGGATAGCAAAGCTTCGAAGCTTCGTAACATCACCACCCCAGATTTTGGTAGTTCAGTAGTATGGGGGTCATCTAGAGTGAGAAGCCCAAAGCCCAGAGTTAGTCACAGTCATTGGTTGAGGGAGGAGTGTGAGCCATCGATCTATTTTGGCGTTCATCTATTTGGGAGGTAGCATGTGTTGGACTCAAGAAATTTTTGAAGCCTGGAGTTTTGGAGTCCTGGATTTGATGGATGATGTGCTTGTGCCACATGGTAGAGGGTTGTGTGGGGACACATGTCACCTAGATTCAACACCTTTTAGACCTCTATATGTCTACATTTTAGTAATCCATGGCACAC
>JASDQU010102433.1:298952-327743 GCA_032191745.1 Picea mariana
AGGCCATTAGTTGTAATTATACCTCCTAGTCTCCTATATATACCAAGGAGACATTTTCATTTTGAATCATCTTGTACTTGAAAATTTAAGTGGGGTAAAAGGAAGTTGCCCCCTCGAAGAGGCTTATTATCTGAAATTATCTCTTTTTCAAGGAATTGAGTACTTTTCCTGAGGTTTTTCTATGCTATATTGATCTTTGGTTCTTAACAACAATCATGTATGACACATAGTAGATTATTGGCTGCAAAGTGTGTTCTAAGGTTACATTATTGAATTTTCCATAGATTGTACTTAGTCATATAGCGTTGCTAAAATGGAATTGTTTAAGGGAATTCATGGAAGATACATGAAGTCATTATCTACTTGGATTAAGATGTTATTCTGTGATAAGGGTGTTATGAAAATGGAATTTGATTTCCCTAGCAGTTAAGGGTCTTTGCACACATAGGGGGACTGGGGGATGACCAGGGGATGGTATGAGTGTAAGGAGGGATGAAGAGAAAGAACGAAGAACTAATGGGATGAGTATTTCGAGAGAATAAGAGTGTGCGATGAATAAATATATTGGAGTATTTCGCAGTGGTAAGATATTTAGATCGAATAAGAAGAGGATTGTGGCTGAGAGAGAGGGGTGACACAGTGAAAATGAGGAAAGAGACACTAGTGTGATACTCCATATTGAAGGAATTATACACATAGAAGAAAATATTCATTATGTCAGTCTAGTATAAGGATATCCCACTCATATTAGACTATGTGTTGAACCCACGACCCCATGTGCATCGCCAAGAACTGAGGTAAGATCTGGATCTTTTTTAATTATAGTTAGTGAAAGAAGTAAAGATAGTAGTAAGAGTAGCCATAGTAGTGGAAGTAGTATGTCGAGTCAGAATCAATTATTGTTATCAGGAACGAATACCATACAAAACAAGATGGTGGGGGTATATCCTACTTTAAGGATCTTTGTCTTCCATGGAGCAGGGACAAAGGATCCAAAAAATCATTTGTTCATTTGTGAAAAAATATGGACTATGAGGAACGTACAAGATGATGATGTGAATATTTCATAGTTTGAAACAACATTCAAATACCGTGCATTATTCCAGTACATGAAATATCAAACTACGACACCTACGGGATAGACTAGAACATTGAAAGAGGTAAGACAAGCTCTATTGAAAGAGTTTTAGAAACCTAAATCTGAGTTGCAATGCATTACAGAGATGAAGGATATAAAGAATATAGTGAATGAATCAACATGGGAATATGATCAAATATTTAATATGCTTAAGGATCGGTTGACATTCCAAATTCCATATGAACAACACATAGAGTTTTTATTGTTGGATTGTTGACACATATATATTGCCTTTTGAAGCAGTAGAAGATTGTGTTGCAATTGGAAGCCTTAGAAATTGATATGAAATTAGAAGCATCCCCAGTAGGAGAAAATGGTGTAGGAATGGCTCAAGTACAGTCGCAGTTAGAAGCACTGACTATTCAGTTGTAGGAACTTTCATAAGGAAAATAAAAGAGCGAAGAGCTCTAGTGTATCACATGTAGAACAGAAGGTCACCATAAGAATGAATGTCCAACTTTTCAGTAGTATTTGAATACATGACCTATGAATCCATTAGGGGTATGGTGCGATAATTGTAAGATAATGCATCATCACCCTACTATTTTCTCATTGATGCAAAGGTACCAGATTACTGTGAGAAATATATTTTGTAACTTTTGCAAGTCTGTCGAACATGAAGAGAAGGATTTATGCACATTTGATTTGATGAGAGAGTGCACTATAGATGCATACAAAGTATAGGGAGAATAATTTGGAGGTTATCTATAGTATAATACTCCAAGAGGTTATAATCAAGAAGAAAGAGGAGGATTCAGTAGAGGTAGAGGACCTATTATATGTTATAACTATAATCATCCTGGAAATTTAGCATGAGACTATCTAAATCCCTGCATGACATGTACATATTAAAGACAACTAGACCATGCGATGGAGGATTGTCCATAGTTGATCTCAAAATGGAAAGAAAGGAGGAATGAAAATGTACAGATGATAATAGCAGAGGCACATGACAAAGAACCCAAGATACCAGTGGTTATGCATGGAGGGACTAGAACTAGAGTTGATGCGAAAGATCAAGGAAATAGAATCAACTAGTGGGTCAGGAAAGCAACAGAGCCTCAATCCTTGTCTGACCCTAAAAAGGAAAAAGAGGTGTATATGCAAGCAAGGAAGGAAGTAATAGGAGAAGAATGGATAACATCGACTTTGAATGTGCCACATTTGTATGATAGGTCGCCAATTTATGATATTCCATCGATCTACAACTATTCATAAAGAAAAGTTGACAAGGTAAGAACTTTAAATAGTTTTATGAAAAAATGCTTAGAGTTAATGAAATATGAGTATGCTTTGAATATGTTGTGTGAAATGATTGACCATTTCACCCAAGAGAAAGAAATACATGTCACACACTAAGAAGTTAACTAGGTGCATCTTAAGAAGAGAACAAATAGAGAGTTTTGACTCAATGCTTAGATAGGAAACTTAAGAATTTACAATATTATTTTAGATCTAGGCTCTGATGTGAATGTCATCCTGAGGAAAACTTGGGAGATTATGGGCCAATAGAATTTTATTTGGTCTCCCATTTAGTTGAGGTTATAAAAATAGAATAATATTGTTTCAATTGGAAGGTTGATAGGGGTAAGTGTTAGTATTGATGGAGTGCGCAACGTGGCCGATTTCGAAGTGATCGAGATAGTATATGGAATCACCCCTTACCCAACACTACTTGGAATTGATTGGGCCTTTGAAAACTAGACTATCATTGATCTGAAGAATATACATATGATATTTGAAGTAGAATACTTGAAGGTTATTATGCCATTGGATACTATTGAAGGAAGAAGATATGTAGAACTAGTAAAGGGTAAAGAGATTAACAACCTGTATAACATGACTGCTTAGACAAAATATTATATGAAACCTACAATCGATGGTGTACTTAGTTGGATAAGTGTATTTTCATGCACATCAAACTCGAAATAAACTTTGGATAATTGGAAACATATATTTCACAGAGTGTCAGCAAGGAAATGTTCTTGAATCACTTGCACATTATGATGGATTGGAACTGAGGTATGTAATCCTCCAAGTTATGATAGAATAATCGATGTAGCTTATTTCATAAGAGAATTTGAATTGCAAATATTAGATCAACATATAATATTATCTTTAGACATCACACTAAAAGAGACCCTGGCAAGATGGTTAGTTGTGCATAAGGATGGAAAAAGTGATTGGCAATGATGTAGAACAGTATTACAGGTTAGGTTCGAGAAAAATAATGAAGATACTATGCAGAGGTATACAGGATTGAGTTTTCTGATGGAGCATGTTACACACTGTATTACGACATCGAATAAAGTACCCAGGAGTCATACAAGAAGGACTATAGTCCCAATTTTGGCCTAGTACGATTTGTGAAAGCTTCAAAAGAAGCTGGACAACAGAGCAATGAGAAGCAATAGAAATCAGTTGCGAAAAGGACAATGCAACGCCAACAAAGAAAAAGTGGTTGCAATAGAACAAGAAAGTGTGCAAGACAAAGCCAGAAGACATGACCTAGCTGATATATAGGGATGAATATAATTGTAAAGGTTTGGGTTAGGTTGGGTTGGTTGTTGTTGATTTTGATTGGTTGGTTGATATCACAAATGTAAGGTTCTGATCATAGTTATTAAATACTACTGAGAAGTCATAGTTTTCAGTCTGTAATGTAATCTGTACAATGAGTTGGGAGTTAGAGCTCTGTGACATGAGTCCAGATCCAAGGTTCTATAACAAAGCGCTACTGTGTATCTTTGAGTTTGTAATGGAGAAAGATCAGAAGTTAATATATGAAGGAGGATCCAAAATTTTAAAATATGTTGTGTATTTATGTGTTTATCCTTATGCATTGCATCTTTACAGTATTTCTTTATGGTTCATGAGTTACACATGATGTCTCTATGTTTGAATGCTTGTATGCAACATAAGTAGTTCCAGTTCTTGCACATATGAGTTCAGATTTTTTCTGTAGTTAGATGGTGTGCGCAAGATCGGGATGAATCTTGAAGGTTTTGTGAATCCTCCTAAGTATTTTCATTGCCCTTCCTTATCCATTTGTCTCAGTAGCCCTTCGGGTGAGACTTATTCTCTTTGGAGGATATCAAAATGACAATTCTCTAGAATAATCGGTACCTTTTGTTGGTAAGCTAAGAAGGACCTTGGTCTGATCAAACTTGCCCCAACAAAATGGTTTTGTTTTCAGGACCTACATTAACAGGGAACTTGCAGGGAGGATTCTTCCATCGATTCACAGATCTAATATTGAATAATAGTGGGAAAGAAAWGGTGATGCATTCATATGGAAAGAAGTGGAATTGAGGGTAAAATCTGTAGAATATACTCGTGAGTCATTCTTTTACTCAGAAAGATCGAGCAACCAGTACGAKRTATCCTAGGTTAATTTCCCGGAAAAACATTTCCACTGGATAAATAGGCTCCAAATGTTGATTAAGGTTGGTTGTCATTGATGTCAACCCTTGAAGAAATCCCCACAACACAAAGGTTTGGGTAATGGACCCAATATTTTTTGATGTAAATATGACTCATTATTGTCTTGTCATGGTTGATAAGAAGTAAATATTGATGAACTCCAAAGTGGTCCCCTTATGGTGAAATCCCTCATGGGAAGATGCTTTGCGGAGTAAGAGAACCCATGCTTAATTGGAATAATGAGATGAAGGATAGTGAATTTTTTAGTGAAACTATCCTATATGGATAGTGCTTTTCATTCCATTTCTGGTGGTATGTGGAACGTCACATAACTCCTCACAGTTAGAGAGTTATGACCATGTGAAGTTGGAGAACCCGGGTTTGGGTAATGGACCCAAGTTTGTTTGATAGATAACGGTATGATTTTTTCTATATTTGAAGGTAATACTATTCTATATGGATAGTACATGTCATTCCATTTCTAGTGGTATGTGTAATGTCACATAACTCCTCACGGTTTGAGATTTATGACCTTACGAAGTTGGATGACCCTCTTATGTCATCTAGAAGCCCCAAAAGGTCAAAGTAGTCAAAGTGGTTTAAGAGATTTCAGAAGGTAAATAATAAAGTGAAGTGATGAGTGTACTATAATTCAAATTGAATACAAAATAAATTATTTAAATAATAAATTTAATGGAGAAATTAGAAGTGGGTTAACCCTAAAATAAGGAAAGTGGGCAAAGTGACCTAGAAGATGTTTTTAAGGAAGCTACTTGGAGAGTATAAATAAGAGGAAAGGCTCTCTCATTTTAGACACACTTGAGCATATTGAATACCTATAGGTGTATGAGGTAACCAAAGGATATTTAAGCTGAATTTCTGAGGAAAGTGAAGAAAAGAAAGGCGGAATTCAAGGAAGGATAAATTATTTTGATGATGCTTTCTAAGGTATGTTTTTTTCCAGGTCATCTCACCATTTTTGCAATAAATTATTTTATTGAATGATTCATACCATTAAATTGCTAATCCATTGAGGAAACATATCCAAGTATTTGTTTTAAACAATTCATCTTGTGGTTCGTTCTATTTTTGGAGTTACACTCCGTGGAAAATAGGGTTTGTGGCTAGTCCTGAAACTAGTCAAAAACATGTGTTTCGGGTAAAAACATCATAAGTTCTTCATAACAGATCCAAATTCTATAAGACCAAATGTGTTGGTTATAATATAGTCTGTAGTATTCTTTGTAACATTTTTAAATCAATTCAAAAAATATTCCGTGCGGGGCATGCTCTACAAGGTCGCCCTCTAGAATAAGCCATAATTCAACAAGGTGTGCCATTTTTGTCATAACTCCTTTTCTAAGAGGTTCCAAGTAGTGAAACTTGGAGGAATTGTATTAAAAACACTAAAGAAAATTGTGTATCTGTTTCAGATATTTATTCATTACAGGTACAAAGTTATGATTATTTCAAGTTAGGGTTCTTGACTAATCCAAAACTAGTCTTGTGAGACTAAAGAAACGTTTGATGAAAATGATAGTCTCTTGTTGTTAAAGTTAAGGAAGGTTTGTAGGTATGTGATCATATACACCAGGTCTATTACAGAGTTACAAATCATATTTGGATGATGAAATTGATGAGGGATTTTGGTTGAGGTACAAGTTGGGTACATGGTTGAGACAAGTAGTTGATGAGTTGGCACATACATGAGGAGTATAGTTGATGATGTTGGTACATATTGATGAGTACTTGACACATGATTGGTACATACTTGGTACATGGTTGGTTGCACTTGTTTTTGGTACATGTTGATTTCATATTGTTTGGTACAGGTTGGTGCATGGTTGATGCACTTGTTTATGGTACAGATTGATTACAGGTTGAGGTACAGGTTGATGCACGGTTGATGCATGGTTGATGCATGGTTCAAGTTTATTGGTACATGTTTACAATGGATATCTCATAGTTATAGTGTGACAGTGGTTCCATCATTCTACTTCTACTTCAGGGCAGTTGGACGAGGCAAGGACAGGTGGTTGTAGCCACCTTCAGGTTGTAGTTGGAGAACATAGGGGGCTGTAGCCTCCTTCTAGTTGTAGCCAAATAATTGGGGATTTGGAGCTTCCCTCAGCTTGTAACCTGAGAAACTAGGGGGTTGGAGCCTCCTTCCAGTTGCAGGTGGAAAACAAAGGAATTTGGTGCTTCCAATGAATGTAATTCCTCAAGACATATAAGATAAAGAATTATGTGGGTTTTCTCCCGATTTGGGTTTCCACATAAAACAATGGTGTACTGTGTACATGTGTGATTTTTCATTTCTTATTACTAATTATTGGATAATAATACTACATTGATATAACACTTGGATTATTTGGAGAAAAAGTACTATAATTATGCTATTACTGATTCACCCCCCCTCTCAGTAATCCAACACCAGGAAGATCCAAAGTTCCAAGAAGGAGTAAAGAGGACCTATACTTGGGACACATAAAGTATTGTATCACTTCATCGGATGGATCGTCCAGTAACACGAGAGATTGATTTTAAGGTCAATACGACATTAGAAGGATACATTATTGAGTTTGTAGCTGAGAATCACCAATATTTTTCACGCGCACTGGTGGATTTCAAGAAATACGCAAGGGGAAGACTGTTGATAGAAATCCCCCTATGGATTAAAGTTTTCTTGATGGAAGAGGGGATGTTGACTATTTCCTCGATTCATATGGAAGCATAAACACCCTCCCTTAGGGTAGGGTGAGGTTGGGGTAGAGTCATGGCCTAAGAGAGGGGAAGGTTTCTTTGACAAATGGGGAGGGGTGACAACAAAAAATGGACTCAAGAGATGAGTGATCCTTGAAAAGAGCTGCCATAGTTGAGAAGTGGTGGCACGAAAAGATCAAGAAAGCAGTAAGATAGTTTGAGAAGTTGTTGAAAGAAGTCAGACCAGGAGAAGTAGAGGAAAGAAATATGGAAGAGTTATGGAAGATGAGAAGACAAGAAAGACTGGATAGTCAAATATTGAGTGAGAGAGAAGTGTAGAAAGAAAGAATTCCCTAGGAGGGTGGAAAATAAGGAGAAGGTGTAGACGTAAGAGAGGAGGAAGTTGACATGAATCTTGAAGAATAAAGAGAAGATTCAGCCCTAATGATAGGAAATATTGGGAATCCAGCTGAAGAGACCGCTCCARAGGAATAAAACAAGATCCCCTAGATCAAATAAAACCACCCCAAAGCCAGTGGTGCCAACCTAGAATCATCCATACCCCAAGTGTCTTCTATAGAATTGGTAATTTTGATATTACCTTCTCATGCTAGTTATATTCCAGTACAATTAGTTAGTTAGCCATAGCTAGGAAGTGCGAGTACATGGGGGATATTGGGATCCCCTAGTAGATCGCAAGAAGGATCGTTAGGTTTCATTTTGATAAGAGAAGCAACATCTGCAATGGTTGGTCATGTGGGAGGTTCAATTTCCCAATACCCAGAATTATGAGGTAAGGGAGATGAAGATGTTGAGCAGCACTAGTTCTTGTGCGAGGCAATCTGTAGATCCAGAGGGACTCCAGATGTGAATAAGTTGGTTGAGTTCTAGAATAACATGAGGGGTCACACTCTCAAGTGGTACATGAATATTATTGACCCAGGAGTATCGGGAATGCAAGGTCAAGCATTTACACTTGGCCAGGTACAAACAAGGTTCATAATGGAGTTTAAACTACCTCAGTTAGAACAAAAGGCTCTATATGAGTTGCGCAATATTCAACAAAGGGAAGGTGAATCAATCTGGAAATACAACCAGAAGTTTAAATATGTTATAGGGAGGTTCTCACATCCAGTCCATGAGGAACATCAAGGAGAATGGTACATTTAGGGATTGCTACCTCTGACTTGGATTCCGCTAATGCAACAACGGATAGCCATGTTGATAGACACCTTGGAACAATTGATGAAGATTGAAGCCACAACAGGATACCCTGGGAGCCTAAGAGTGACCAGACCCCCAACAGATGCAAATTTGGCACAACTATAAGGGAAAATATCAGCACTTACAGAAAATATTCAAGAATTGACAATACCTAGACAAGGATGACCACAGGTCTGGTGCACCAGATTTTATACAGAAGGACATATGGTGAACAAATGTCCAAGAATGAGGGGAATGGGACCTCCTCAGAATCTTATGGGACCCTCACCAGGACCCATGGGAGGAGTTGTGCAAGTGTCTATGAAATTACCATTCCATAACCCCACCCCATATCATGATTTTCCAAGGAGCCAAGAAGCACCAACAGTTGAGTATTGTGAGATCTGTCGAATACATGGGCATCAGCTGAGGTAGTGCCCCATTATGCAGAAATATTCGATAGTACCAAATACAATACATTGTGAGTTCGGCGCATCTACCACCCATACTACCAATCAATGTAGAGTGTTGGATGCACTTACAGATAGGTTGGACAAAACATCATTCAGATTGAATGAAAACCCTCAAGGATCGAGAAGAGGTCAAAGAGGTGGAGCTGGAGGAGACTTGAGAGGAGGAAGAACTAGGGGAAGAGGGCCAAGAAGATGTTATAACTGTGATGAGAAAGGCCACATGGCTAGAGACTATCCTCATCTGAGGTGGCCATGGTTCTCCCACTGCAGAACTAATGGGCATGCAACTGAATACTGCCCAGAACTAATTACAAAAATGGGAGGATCAGGTACGTCAACAAGGAACTAACCTCATCAGTTCAGAAATCAAGAGATTTAGTAAAGGACAATTACCCAACCTCAATATCATTACTCGAGGAGGAGAAAAGATAGGAGTTGATGCTGATAAACAACCTCAGATCCAGAAAGCAACACCTAAAGAAGACAGGTATGACCCTCTAAAACAGAAGTTGTTCTTCAAAAATGCCATAGAAGTATTTCAGAATATCCCTAGCCATGAGTTACAAGAGAAACCCCCACATCCTATTGTTTACCCTAATATTGTGCAAGTCCCTTCTTCCCCCCCTGCGCCCAGAAACCATGCAGTCACACCGAGACAAACTGAGAAACCTCAAAATGTAGTCGACCTTTGGTTTCAATTATTCTCTGACATTCTCAGGAATGACCAATTAACAGAGAAGTTGCACAATGCACTATACCTAGTTTTAGGGAATGAAGAACCCATAGAAGAAAGAATAAGGACTAATATTCCTGAAAAGAGTACTTAGAGGGTGTAGAGAAGGAAAGTACGAACTAGAAAAGAATTCAGACTAATAGACTAGTTAGATGAATTTGAGATTAAGGATGTCATGTTGGATCTGGGATCTGATGTGAACATTCTACCTAAAAATACTTGGGAAGCCTTAGGAAAACCTTGGTTGACATATTTCCCATTCCAGTTAAAGATGGCCAACCAATATTGTATTTTCTTCACAGGAATACTGGAGAATGTGGAAATAGATGTTGTGGGAGTGAAGACAATAACTGACTTTGAATTGATTGAGATCATGGGGAATAAACACCCTTACCCTGCACTACTTTGGATTGATTGGGCCTGTTGTAACCTAGGTTTGCATGCTTGTCTCTCTCTCCCTCTTTTCCCTATGCATTCATCATTTTTTCCTCTTCGGGTTGGTTAAGTTAGTTTACCACTTTTGAGTGACTTGGTTCTTATTCGTTTCTTTTCTCTTTGAGTCTTTGTGCATTCATGTTTCTGTTTTTCCTGAAGGATAAAATACATGTTGTATTTGGTTCAAAATTCTTGTCATCACGTTTTCCATTGATTGAGATCACAGTAGGTCGACCAAGCCTTTTTGGATGCATAGGAAAGGCCCATAGACAAACACAACAATCCAAAGCAGTCAATTTCAGATTCATATTGTGGGAACAAATAGGTTAACCTTCGACGGTGATGATCCACGAGCCAATCAGATCGACGATTTTCATGTATTTGGAGTGTTGAAATCACGCATGGTTTAACATCAAGAATCACTTGAATTCACGAAGAGCCAAACTCCCAAACTCCCGAAGAGATGAAGTGTCGAAGATACAAACTCTAGAATCACCCAAAGTCCCAAAGAGCTAAAGTCCCAAAGAGATGAACTCCCAAAGAGTTAAACTCTCAAAGATTCAAACTAGCCGGAGAGCCGAAGAGCCAAACTCCAGAAGTGTTGAAGTAGTCGAAGAACCTAACTCCAGAATCACCTAAAGTTCTGAAGATCCAAACTCTCGAAGAGCCAAACTAGCCGAAGAGACGAAGATCCAATTTCTCGAACTCCCGAAGGGCTGGAGAGTCGAAGTCCTGAAGATCTAGAGATTCGAAGAGTCGAAGTCTGGATATTCTAAAGCACATGGCAACCATCATTTGATACATGTGGCACACTCATCAATCATGACACGTGGCGACAGATCATGTGCTCTGAAGATTTTCCTCCAGGAGATTGTGATGCTTCACATTTGAAACTCCTAAAGCCTAAAATTCCAAAAACCCGAAGTGAATCTAGACCGTCCATCAGTGGGTACATGCAAAAGCAGATCATTCACTTCATATATTTTTTCCTTTGGGATATTTTCATGCTTCACATTTGAAACTCCCGAATCCCGAAGTGTCGAAGCATGTGGAAAACATCATTTGAGACATGTGGTGCACTCATTAGTCATGACACATGGCACTCATTCCAGGTCATTTGGTTGTGACATTATCCCATTTCCACGTGACATGTTTCACCTTTATTTCCATGACACATCAGTAGTCATGACATCATATGACGTTAGGCCACCACATCACTTCGATGATTTTCCTCTAGGAGATTTTCATGCCCAACATTTGAAACTCCCAAAACCCATATTTCCGTAGTGAATCTAGACCATTCATTGGTCATGATGTGTGGTGATAAATCATTCACTCCGGAGATTTCCTCTGAGAGTTTTTTCATGCTTCACATTCAAAACACCCAAAGCCCAAAATTCTGAAGTGAATATAGACCATTGATCTCAAGTCAACAAGAACCGTCGATCCTTGCAGTAGAAATATCACCCAGATCACAGATCATAATCAGATCGATGACCACACTTCATTGCAGGAACGTAAACTTCCCAAACCTTAATTTTCTAGACCGGTCCCACAGTTGGAACCATGGTATTGTTGGAAGGGTACGTGGAAGCTTATGGACGATTTCAGGCCCAAAAGTGGTGTGGACCCAAACCACCCTCAACAACTCCTCAATCACATGCTTAATGACTTTGGGTCACTGCGTCACCTCCACATCACTCTCACTCCTCTCACTGTGCGTCATATGTCCTCCACTCATGCTTATATCCCCCCCTCCCCTACACTTCATCTGCATCCATGTCGTCCACCTCCACATGTCATGTCTTCCTATTGGATGCCCTCCACCATGTCTTCCTGGTCATACCCAGTTCATCATAGTGAAAGCAAGGAGAAGGGTTAGTTACAGTCGAGATAAAGTGTGGTTAGCTTATGAAGTCTCAGACATAGATAGAGAGATAAGTATCAGTCACAGGTCGATGCTGATTTGTTCCAAAACACTTCAAAAAACTCCATATTCCTCAACAAGAGATCTTATCATGCATCAATTTGTCTCTAGTGGCCTCCAACAACTCGCAAGCGTGACATTACTCAACACAGAGCCCTTCTCTATCACTCTGAGGCCTTTTTCTGCCATCTCAATTCCATCATTTTCTAGCAGTAGTTTTTAGTTGATTAATTCCAACATTTTCTTAGATTAGATACAAGAGTGGTCTTTTGTGTGTGATAAGATTCACTCTTCTTGATTAAGTCCAGTGTCATAGTTAAGTTAAATTTTATTTATGAACAATTACCTAAATTTAGGTACGAGTCCCCTAAGGAAGAGAACCTCTGTGACTCTGTTAAATATGGGGTCTTTGAATGTTTTGGGGTAGGATTTTTGGGGAAAGGATAGAAATACATCAGAATTATTGGACCCATTCTATGCATGGATTAAAGATCTCTACACATACTCTTGATGACTATGTTTCATTCAAATCCTCATGTGTTTTTATTCTTATCTTGAATACAGTTTTTTGTTTATGCAACGTACATTTCATTTCCTTTCAGCTATTTTATGACTTATTTTTACTGATATGCAACCTGTCAAATAGCTAATTCTTCGGTGAAGATTTTTCTTTTGCAGCCTGTGGGAGTAATTTTGTTTTTGATACATGTTTGATGTCTTGAAATGATATTTTAAGTATTGAACTTCTTGCAGTAGATTATCCATTGAGTAGTTTGTTGTTTCCCTTTGTTTTGTGGCAGATTATGCCAAGGAGGAACCTCATCCATATCGTTCTGCCAACCCAACCTTGCTTTTGTCTTGATAGAATAACCCTCTGACCAACGAACAAAAAAATAAAAGAAACAATATTTGTAAATTGATAGGTGGCCTAGMTTTTCCCTTTAGCRGTTAGATGCAGACCTTAGGACCAACATCTTCTGGTGCCATTACCGGGGAACGGAGTAACAAAATATATTTCCCTGGGAGAAAAACAACAATTAGATCTAAACTTTGATGTTGAACAAAGACCARCCACATTTAGACTGCATATCATTTATGTGGCAACTCCAACATTTTAAGAAGTCATATTTTCAGATGGAAGCCATCTTGGGTCGGAGGTTTTATCCATTAAATTTCTCAGTTGTTCCTAGTTTTCCAAATGTTGTTCTTACTATAGATAAGTGGGGTGATTTTTTGCCCAAATTTAGAGAACATAGAGATGACAACCCTGCTGATCATTTGGTTGAGTTTCATGAACTCATGCATCAGTGTGGAATACATCATGAGGATGTTTTAATGAAAATGTTCATGTACTCATTAGAGGGAGATGCTCATGAGTGGTATAGATCCTTGCCCCCTACTAGCATCTCATCCCTGGAATAGTTCCACGTTGCATTCAATAACCATTATAAAATGTTTTTTCCAACTGATTTTATTTTTGAGAATTGTTGTGAAGAATTTGAATCTCATATTCGATAGTCACTTATTAGTTCTTCTAGTAGTGAAAATAAAGGGGACTTTCCCATTGAGGAAGTGGAGGAAGATTCAGTTACATATGAGCCTTCTTCTGATCCTTTTGTTCAAAAAGATGAGGTTGGGAATTACATCAATGATGAAATTGATGATAGAAAGGATTTGGATACATCTTGCATTATTCTAGGTGACTCAGATAGTCGTTGTTATGATACATCTATTGTTCTATGTTCTCATAAAGATTTGATTAACTATCAGGAAAGTGATGTTGAAGGACACAAGAAAGTTTTTCCCCATCCTTATGAAATTGTGGAGCAACATGAAATCTATAAGTCTAAAGATGACATTCTGGAGCTAGAATGGGGAAAAACCAGCAATGCAGAAGACATACCCATTCATTTCAAACAACATGATGAGCAACATCGGGAGTATTTTTCTTCCCTTTCTGGTTGTGAATCACATGACTTTCATGAGTCTTTTCAACAAGGACAGAAGTAACTCATTATTGTATATGATGCATATTATACACAACAAAATCTTTGTCCTCCCAAATAGTTGGATACTTTTCATGAGTTTCAAGATCCAATAGCGAGATGGATGGATTCCTATTTTTCCAAAATCCTAAAGGTTGGAAGTTTTAGCATGATCATCATTTGCAACTGTAAGTACCATATGCCTACCGAATTGTTGTCACATTTGATATATCCTCTTTGGATTATTCTAGTGACATGCACAAAGTTATGGTTCTCATTCAAATGGTCTCTTGGTTTCATTGGAAATCTGATTACACATGATTACTTGGTTTTATGTCGAATAGAGTAGGTAGTAGGATAATAATCTCATAATCCGAGCATTTAATTCTTAGTTCGCAGATTGTTTTTCAGTGTGTGTTTTTTAGTAGCTTGTTTAAAAAAGACTCCATAGCCCAACAAAGGCACTGTGATTTACCTGTAGTTTCAAGTTTTAGTAAAGAATCCATATCCCAACAAGGAACTGGGGTGTAGTTGCAATTTTCAATTCAATAAAATGCATGGCTGAGGCACAGTAGCAGATACACAGGGTTGGAAGACAAACAAAGGTAAGAAATGGAATTTAAGAGAAGTTATTTAATCTTAAGGCACCGATCTATAGTTCTTATCCCCTCACATGGATGAGCTATCCCCAATTGGATAAAATGTTGTAACCTAGGTCTACACCCTTGTATCTCTCTCCCTCTTTTCCATATGCCTTCATCATTTTTTCCTCTTCGGGTTGGTTAAGTCAGTTTACCATTTTTGAGCGACTTGGTTCTTATTCGTTTCTTTCCTGTTTGAGTCTTTGCACATTTATGTTTCTATTTTTCCTGAAAGATAAAATACATGTCATATTTGGTTCGGAATGCTTGTCATCACGTTTTCCATTTACTGAGATCACAGTAGGTCAACCAAGCCTTTTTGTATGCATAGGAAAGGCCCATAGACAAATGGATCAATCCAGAGAGGTCAATTTTGGATTCATATTGTGGGAATAGAAATTTTAACTTTCAACGATGGTGATCCACGGGACAATCGAATCGTCGGTTTTCCTGTATTCAGAGTGTAAAAATCGTGTAAGGTTTAGCATCAAGAATCACCCGAAGTCCTGAAGAGATGAACTCCCGAAGTCCCAAAGAGATGAAGTGCCGAAGAGATGAAGTAAACTAAGAGCCAAAGTAGCTGAAGCGCAGAAGAGTCGAACTCTAGAATCACCCAAAGTCCCAAAGAGATGAAGTCCCGAAGACCACTCTTGTAGCCAAAGAGCCAAACTCCAGAATCACCCGAAGTCCCAAAGAGTCAAATTCCAAAAGAGTCGAAGTCTCGAAGAGATGAACTCCTGAAAAGCTGAAATAGCTACAGAGCCAAAGAGCCAAACTCCCGAAGTGTCGAAGAGTCGAAGTAGCCGAAGAACAAAACTCTAGAATCACCCGAAGTCCCGAAGAACTGAACTCCTGAAGATTCAAACTAGCTGAAGAGAAGAAGAGATGAACTCCCGAACTCCTGAAGGGACGGAGAGCCAAATTCCTGAAGAGCCAGAGAGCCGAAGACTCGAAGAGCCAAACTCCTAAAAGTCTGAAGCACATGGAAACCATCAGTTGAGACACATGGCACACTCATCGGTCATGACACATGGAAACAGATCATGTGCTCAAGATATTTTCCTCTAGGATATTTTGATGCTTCACATTTGAAAATCCTGAAGCCTGAAATTATGAAAACCCAAAGTGAATCTGGGTCATCCATCAGCGGGGACACGTGGTAGCAGATCATTCACTTCCGAGATTTTTTCCTACGGGAGATTTTCATGCTTCACATTTGAAACTCCTGAATCATGAAGTGTCGAAGCACATGCCAAACATAATTTGAGACACGTGGTGCACTCATCAGTCATGACATGTGGCACTAATTCTAGGTAATTTTGTTTTGAAATTCGCCCATTTCCACGTGACACATGTCACCTTCTTTCCATGACACATCACCAGTCATGACATCATATGACGTCAGGCCACCATGTCACTTCGATGATTTTCCTCTGAGAGATTTTCATGCCCAACATTTGAAACTCCCGAAACCCAGATTTCTGAAGTGAATCTGGATTGTTTATTGGTCACGATGCATGGTGATAGATCATTCAGTCTGGAGATTTCCTCCAGGATATTTTTAATTATTCACATTAAAAACACCTGAAGCCCAAAAGTCTAAAGTGAATATGGACCATTCATCTCAATTCAATGAGAACTGTCGATCCTTGCAGCAGGTAAATATCACCCAGATCACAAATCGTAATTGGATCGATGACTACACTTCATTGCGGGGACATAAACAACCCAAACATTAATTTTCTAGAGAAGTCCTACAATTGGAACCATGGTATTGTTGGAAGGGTATGTGGCAGCTTGTGAATGATTGCGGCTCCAAAAGTGGTGTGTACCCAAACCTCTCTTAAAAACTCCCACAATCACGTGATTAATGACATCGGGTCACTGCGTCAACTCCACATCACTCTCACTCCTATCATTGTGTTCCATCTATCCTCCACTCACACCTATCACCCCAACTCCCCTCTACTTCATCTTCATCCACATCATCCACCTCCACACCTCTTGGCTTCCTATTGGATTCCTGCTGCCATGTCTTCCTGTTCACAGCCAATTCATCACAGTTAAAGTGAGGATAAGGGTTAATTACAATCAAGATAAAGTGTGCTTATATTCTAAAATATCAGACACAGATAGAGAGATAAGGATCAGTCACAGGTTGACGTAGATTGGTTCCAGAACACTTCAGAAAACTCCCTCTTCCTCAAGCAAAGATCCCCTCATGCAACCAGTTGTCTCCAATGGACTCCAATAGCTCACAGGAATGCCATTACTCAACATTGATCCCTACTCTTTCACTCCAAGGCCTTTTTCTTCCATCACATGCATCATTTCTGTCTCAGAGACAATAGTAGTTTTTAGTTGATTATTTATAGCATTTTCTTACATTAGATACAAGAGTGGTATTCTTTGTGTGATAATATTCACTCTTGTTGATTAAGTCAGGTGTCATATTTAAGTTAATAATTTGATTTACGAACAATTACCTAAATTTAGGTCTAAGTCCCCTAAGGAAGAGAACCTCTGCGACTCTCTTAAATAGGGGGTCTTTGAATGTTTTGGGGTTGGATTTTTGGGGAAAGGATAGAAATACATCAAACTGATTGGACCCGTTATATGAATGGATTAAATCTCTCTACCTGGTGAACATACTCTTGATGAAAATGTTTTGTTCAAATCCTCATTTGTTTTTATTCTTATCTTGAATACAGTTTTTTATTTGTGCAACATACATTTCATTTCCTTTCAGCTATTGTATGACTTATTTTTACTGATATGAAACCTTTCAAACAACTAATTCTTCGGTGAAGATTTGTTTTTTGAAACCTGTGGGAGTAATTGTGTTTTTGATACATGTTTGATGTCTTGAAATGATATTTTAGGTATTGAACTTCTTGCAGCAGATTATTCATTGAGTATTTTGTTGCTTCCCTTTGTTTTCTATTAGGGATGCAGACAGATTTCSAAGTTGCGCAACTATTCAATAGAGAATCTGATCCTAGAGAACATATTGAATAGTGTGTGACACAATGGAAATTTGTGGAAATACCCTCTCTCTTMTGGGTTCAAGTATTTCCCCACTCACTAGGTCCAATCCAGAAATCTTCGTTCATACATGAAGAAACCAAAAGACATACCAGTGACTGGTAGACACTGGCAGATCATTTTTGCAAGGAGTTCTCATTTACAAGTAAGTACCGTGAGCTTGAAGTAGTCCTGCAAAAGATTAAATAATTTCTTTTTACAAACAATAATAATCATAAATCAAACCTAGTGGTATGTGCAAAACATAGCCAAGAACTTCAGACTAATATTCACCTACCCTCAAACACGAAACCTATAGAATGCTATAAGATTAGCAGGGATTCCAAAAGCCTAGATTATTTAGAGGAATTGATAAACCTATCCATTAAAGAGAAAGAAGGGAACAGAGAAATCCATAACACTATACCCAATCAGACTGATATTTTCTATAATCACCCATTAAAGTTGTGCAAAGTCAATATAGGGACCATAGAGAAACCTAAGATAGATATGGCGGGAGATTACTGGGATGAGAAAAATAGTCAAGAAATACAGAGTTTGTTGTGGGAATATGAGGATTTGTTCCCCAAGACCTTTTCAGAGTTAAAGGGAATCAAAGGAGTTGTGGGAGAAATGAAAATTGAATTAAAACCATGATCAAATCCTGTGAGGAAAAGAGAATACCTCCTTAACCCTAGAGTAAAAGAGAAGGTTAAGAAGGAGATAGACAAGATATTGGAAGCCAGACTTAATTTTGTAGTGGAAGAAGCATAATGGGTCAGCCCAATAGTCATCCAAAGTAAGAAAGGAATAGAGGATATCAAGGTTTGTCTAAACTATAGAAGCCTTAACTTTACCTATGTACATAACCCTTTCCCAAAACCTTTTACTGATGAGGTGCTAGAACAGGTTGCGGGGAAAGAAGAGTACTCATTCACAGATGGATTTTCAGGCTACCACCAAGTAAGGATTGTCAAAGAGGACAAAAGTAAGACCACATTCATAACATAATGGGGGTCCTTTTCATACAATGTGATGCCATTTGGCTTAAAGAACACCCCTGCAGTTTTCTCTAGAATTGTAGTAATAGCTTTTAGAGAGTTTATTCACAAGTTTATAGAAGTCTATATGGATGATTGGATGATATACAGTCTTCTCAAGGAACATGTAGCATTGTTACATCTGATGTTTGATAGATGCAAAGAATTACAGATATCATTGAATCTCATAAAGTGTATCTTCTGCGTACAACATGGAAATTTGTTGGGTCACATAGTATGTCTATAGGGAGTACTAGTAGACCTAGAAAAATTTGTGGTCATTGTGAATATGTCTCCACCTACAAGTGCTAAGAAGTTGCACTCCACATTGGGACACATAAGGTACTATCGCAGGTTCATCAGAAGATATGCAAACATTACTGCACCTCTGGAAAATCTATTGAAAAAGGMCAAAATGTTCTAGAATGTGATAAATCATTCGACATCTTAAAGGAMAATCTCAACACAACACAAATTTTTATATTACCAAACTAGGAAAATTAATTTCACGTCCACGTAGATGCTTTAGGTATTGACTTAGGAGCTATCTAAGCGCAACCTGGAGATGGAGCCATGGATCATCCTATCTATTTTGCGAGCAAGAAGTTGTCACAGGCTGAGCGCAACTACACAACGACATAAAGGGAGGGTTTAGCCATGATTTGTGGCTTGCATAAATTTAGACATTATTTGTTAGGTTCTCATTTTAAGTTCTTTACTAATCATTCTGCATTGAAATATCTAGTTAATAACCCTATGTTGGAAGGGATAATTTGTAGATGGTTGCTACTATTTCAAAAAATCTCTTTTGAAGTAATTATAAAGCCTGGAAGATGCAACGTAGGACCTAATCACCTGTCTAGATTAGAGTCAGGGGAAAGTGGCAGAGCAGTTGACGATCAGCTCCCATATGCATATTGTTTCCGGGTTGAAGCCATACCAGAGTAACTGGAGGACATAGCAGTGTTTTTAAGTACAGGGGCCTGCCCAGAAACATATTCTGTAACCCATAAATTCCATATGTTTGTTAGAGAAACAGATAACCAGTTGACCATGGGATGATTCTATAAATTGGGACTAGTTAGTATCCTCAGAAGATGTGTCTTGGATCATGAAAGGCCAGATATAATATGGGAGTGCCACAACGGATTTGTGGGAGGTCATGTAGGAGGAAAGGCCACTCCACAGAAAGTTATCCAAGACATACTTTGGTGGGAAATTCTCTTCAAGGATGCAAAGGTATATTCTAGATCATGTGATGTTTTTAAAGGAGTGGGCAAGCCGTCAAGACGATATGAATTACCACTTAAACCAGTTTGATCTCTACAAGCATTTGAGAAGTGGGCAGTTGACTTCATTGGATTGATCAAACCCACAACTAAGAATTCAAAGGATAGATACATTATTATCGCAACTAACTACTTTATGCGTTAGACCGAGTCAACATTTGTTCAGGACTACTCGACTGATATTGTTGCTAGGTTCATTTTTTAGAATATTATCACCCAGTTTGGATGTCCTAGGAGCCTAACCAATGATTAGGGAGCTCATTTTATTAGTATCACTATAGAAAATCTTACAATAGAGTTCCTGATCCAACATCACAATAGCAACCCTTACCACCCAAAATCCAATGGAACAGTAGAAGCATTCATCAAGATTCTGGCGAGAGGGTTAACAAAGGTTTGTTGCACAAATTAGGAAGATTGGGATGACAGAGTTCCAGCAGTACTATGGGCTTTCAGGACAAACACAAAGAAACTCCATAGGTACAAGCCATTCCAGCTAGTTTATGGGAAGGGGGATATAGTGCCCGCAGAATTCATCACTCTGAGTGTGTACATTGCACAAATAACCCATATGTCGTAGGAAGAGTCAGTTGCGCAGAGAATCGTGGAGTTGCAAGAACTCGAAGAGACCATTTTTTTAGTAGACTTCCATCAATTGGTTGAAAAAGAAAGGAAAAAATCTTGGCATGACAGGAACATTAAAAGTAAAATATTTGCACAAGGAGACAAGGTTCTACTCTATGATAATCAGTACCAGAAGCATCTTGGCAAGTTGTGCATGCACTAGTTGGGACCATTTATAGTTGCGGAGATCCGACCTTCAGGAGAAGTCAGACATGTGCAACTGAATGGTATTCTACGGCCGGGATAGGTGAATAGCGCTCGCCTGAAACCCCATATGTCGTAGAACTGAGCTAAAAATACTGTCGCTCTAGTTCTAAGGAGCATGTATAATAGTTAGATTTCAGTTTTCTATAATTGTTTTAAATTCAGTTAATTAAGTCAACCTGTGCAATGTTGTGCCATGACATGTAGTTCCTTTCCTTTTCTATTTAAGTATTGTTTGATGTAGAACTGCTTACTCAACAACGCAAGATTAGTAGCATAAAGAATGCAATCTGAGTCCATGTGCCACATGAACCCAGTCCAGTCACAACCTTTATTTCCATTATAGTACCCCGTTTGAATTCATTTAAGCCATAAATATGTGATACGTGAATATACCATCAGTATTCGCACCGGGATTCCCACCCTTCAAACAATAAGGTCTTATATCGGCCAGTTCATGTCCAACTTGCACAGTAAATGCCAGAATCACCCAATAGGACTTACCCCGTTAACCCGTCATGTCAGACAAATCAGATCCAAGTTGCATCCAAATGGTCATGATGAACAACAATTATTGATGAACTTTCCAGCTAAGCCCAAGTATAAGTCTCTGAGAACTCACCATAGAATGCATTGTTTTCAAAGAACTTAGTAATTTACGAATTCTGTAGAGAGAGAAAGTATGTGCAGTTGTGAAACCCGTAGTTGTGATCCCCAATCCTTAGTTCACCGTAGAATTTGTGATAACTCATATCCCACAATCTCGATAGCTATAGGAAGTCAAAGTGTTATGTTTAAGTATGTAGTACTAGACGAGCCCTACGACCCCTGAGTTGAGGTCATGGGTGATATCAAGGGGAAGGTGGAGCAGGTCAAGATCCTTGATATTGACTTAACATACCCCATCTTGTTCCCCCAGATGAACATAGATGTCTTCTAGAGTATATCTCTAGATGAGTTGGGAGGCATGCAATTCATTCCAAAACCTAAATTCATCAATCTATTCAACTCGACAATCATGAACCTTAGAGACCTGCCAATATTCGATACTACTAGTGATGTTGTGTGGTGCACCAAAATCTTGATCAACAGGGTGCACAATAGAAGTCTTTGGTTGGATAGGCAGTATCCAATCCATGTTGAAGATATTCATTAGCTTACTGGACTTTCCCTCGAAGGTGAGGACGTGTCGAAAGGATTCCAGGGTCCCAATAAGCACGACGAGAATAAAGGGGAGCCCAGCCTCTATGAAAGGTTCCACACTTAGAGGGGAGGGAACATAGCCAAAATTGACCCCATACTACCAGAGACAGTCAAGACTGGTTGTTACATCATAGAAAGTAAGGTAATCAGGTCATATTACAAGGGTGAATGCATGCTATATGCATTGTTAGTAGCATACTTTTGTGCCAATGGAGTTGTATTCAACTGGTGTAGTTACCTTCTGGAGGAACTACTAGTGGCTTGCAAGGAAGCCCAGGATAAGGGAGGCACCTTCACCTACAAATATATATTGATTGTGTTCACGATGCTAAAGTGGAATCCACCCATGGGAAGATCGTTGTCGCCAGCAGACAAGGGGCACCTTGCAAAGATGTTAAAGCCTTGTCATTCTAGGACGGACTCAAAGAATACAACTTTCAACACCACAACATTCTCCAAGTGGTACAACGGCCTAATTGACACAACGCAGAGGTTGTGCATTCGACAGGGGCTCCTCAACTTCAACACGAGGAATATCGCTTTCAGCATGAACTAGCACCATACGTTTGTATGGCCGATGCATGCTAATAGGGAGGATTTCCACTGGAGGATGCTATCGTTCTACCTTTATGAGGAGGCCTTTGACAAAGAGGTAATGTTTTGGCTGGGAGTTAAACGCAAATCGTGCAAGTTGGGGATGCACTACATTTTTCTTACTGAGTTGTTGAAGAAGAAAGGTAAAGAAGAAAGGGTAGAATCAAGCTCAAGACCAAAGGCCCAGAAGAAGGAAGCTCTGACATAGTCGGACTCTAAGGAGGAGGAGGAGACACAGTCATTGGAGCGCAAGAAAAGAACATTTCCAATATTCCCACAACTTCCAGAGAAAGCCATGTTGATAGGGAAGAATTTCAATGAGATTATGAGTGTTGTGTTCATCACAGAACCAGTAGCGAAGAAGTTCAGAACTAGGTTCTCACCAAGTAAAATTTTGAAACCCCAACCCCTTTCATCCATCGTCCCCTGCACTAGCTCAGTGGTCAGAGAAACCCCAGTCATCCATATTTAGGATGACGCTGATCCTGACACCCCTCCATCCACAATCATCACCGAGAACCCTCTATCACCACCGCAACCCTAGTCGCCACTCCCAAAAGCCACCAATCCACCCCAAACTACATATACAGAGTCGATGTAGCTCGATCCCCAAGAGAAACCAAAGAGAGAACTCCCAGAAACAACCTAGTAGTTTCCTGAGCTAAGACCAGAAGTTTCTGGTCCAAACCCAGAAGTACCAGAGCAGAGCCTATAGCTAATTGGTCTGAACCCGGACATCGACGACCAACAAATTGTACCTTTTGTGTCAAAAATGGACACCCAAACGGTGGAGGAGTCACAAGCTCAAAGTACCCAGCACATCCCCTCAATGACCAAGGTTGAGCGTGGCCAGGGAAGTGCAACGCAGGAAACAGACGCAAGAAAAGGGCTAGAGATACCATAGGTTCAGAAGGAACCAGATTCAACCTCCAGGTAGAGAACAACATCCCTGCAGGAATAGATGGAATGGTTCTAAAAAACCCTCAGCAGTGCACAGAGTTGTTGCAACTCTTCCTGTCTAGAACAGAGGCTCTGACACTTCTTCCATCAATGTTAAGGTTGAGGTTGGTGCCATGACCATCCACAAGGGAGGAGGAAGTGGAGACTCCTTCAAAATACTCTACGGCTAGGGGGCTTCCACTGCACACTCGAGCACCCAGGGACGCAACACCATCTTCTGTTGACCTTTCATAGTGGCCAGCAACTAAATTGGTTGGAATGATCAAAGCATCAACTGATCAACTAGATAAAAGGCTCTAGCAGGCCGAGAGGTCTTTCGAGGTCACAAGGGAGTAAGAGTTCCTTGCTCAAGAATACAAACAGCAAGAGGAATAGGCTAGGTTCTAGGTCGAGCATAGACTAGAAAGGGTCCAAGAAAGGCTTGTTGAAGCCTAGCCGTATATTCAAAAGGTCACACCCCAACTGCCCGAAGCCAGTGATGCAGAAGAGTCGGAGCATTCGATTGAATTGATCCAAGGAGAATGGTAACAGTTGGCCATTCACGCTGAGCATCAAGAAGTGAAGTTGCGAAAAAATCAACAAGAAGTAGAGAAGCAGCCTCGGAAGCTGCAGGAGAAAATGGAGAAGACAGTTTTGGAAGGAAACAATGCCCACACACTACATAAGCGCACAGTTGAGTGCACAAGGATTTTCAGGGAATTCAGTGATTGGATGGACATCATCACTAGACACAACCAAACCTTGGAGTATGTGTGCACCAGAATCTAAGTTCTTAAAGAATAATTTGTGGCCATCATGGATCCGCTGGAGCAACAACAGAAGTTTGACTAGATCCAGAAAGCGGACAATGAACTGAACGCCCTATTTAAGGCATAATTCATAGAAAAGAAGGAGTTGCATGAATTTTGGCTTGTCATTTAGATAATTTACATGCAGATGCATCACTTCGATGCAAAAAAAGATTCTAAGTGGAACTCGTTGGTCGAATCCAAGCTCAATGGATGTATTACAGAGGTGACCCAATAGTTTGTAGCAGAGGCCTCACTCCTTGCCAGGAAGTGGAAAAATAAAGTTGGAAGCTTTCGAGGAGTGAGGAAGCGGGCCTTGGAGTTGGTCCCAGAGTTTGGCCCTTCATTTGAAGAGGAAAAATAAGAGAAAGCACAAGAAGAAGAGAAAAATAAAGAGGAAAAGGAGGACAAGGGAAAACAACAGTTTCTCCTGGAAGCTGTGAAAGAGCCGAGTACTTTCTTCAAGGGCGAGTCAAGGTTTGTGGTCAGAGCCTGTTGGGCCCTTTGTTTTTGGATAAGGAGTCGTGAAAGAAGGACTACAGTCCCATTCTTGTCCTAGTATGATTTTCACAAGATTCAGAAGAAGTTGTACATCAGAGAAAGGAAAAGCAATAGAAATCAGTTGCGAAAATGACAACACAACGCCAACAAAGCAAAACTAGTTGCAACAGAACAAGAAATCATGCAAGCCAAAGCTAGAAGACATGACCTAGCTTATATATAGGGATGAATATAATTGTAAAGGTTTGGGTTAGTTCAGGTTGGATGTTGTTGATTGTGATTGGTTGGTTGATATTGCAAATGTAAGGTTTTGATCATAGTTATTATATACTGCTGAAAAGTCAGAGTTTTGAGTCTGTAATGTAATTTGTACATTGAATTGGGAGTTACAACTCTGTGACATGAGTCTAGAGATAAGGGTCTATAACAGAGCGCTATTGTTTATCTCTAAGTTTGCAATGGAAAAATATCAGAAGCTAATATATGAAGGAGGATCCAAAATTTCAAAATATGTTGTGTCTTTCTGTGTTTATCCTTATGCATTGTATCTTTATAGTATTTCTTTATGGTTTATGAGTTCCACATGATGTCTCTGTGTTTGAATTCTTGTCTGCAACATAAGTAGTTCCAGTTCTTACACATATGAGTTCAGATCTGTTCTATAATTAAATGTCTTGCACAAGATCATGATGAATCTTGAAGGTTCTGTGAATCCTCCTAAGTATTTTCCTTGCCCTTCCCTATCCATTTGTCTCAGCAGCGCTTTGGGTGAGGCTTCCTCTCTTTGGAGGAGATGAAAATTCCAGTGCTCTAGACTCCTTAGTACCTTTTATTGGTAACCTGAGAAGGACCCTAGTCTAATCAAACTTGCACCAATAGTTTGTACACATCTTGGACACAATCCTGAAGAATTGGTACTTGCAACTGGAAGTGTGTAGAGAAACTACAGATTGGGAAGAATTGACTCAAATTTTTAAGTAAACATTTAGTTTTGAAGATGATGCTCCTTTAATTGACTCAACTTTGTAGGTCATCAAGAAAATAATTTTTCAACAAAATACGTGATAGAACTCGTATTTTTATGTAGAGCGCATAGATACTCCAAGAGGAGGACAAAGATCCAAGAAATTTGAAAATAAAAGAAACTAAAGGAGAGCGTTAGAAGGACAACAAATTGAATCAGCCATATATGCAAATCCATTGAGAACATGCAAAGAAAATATTAGTACAAAATATAATCCCAAGTTTTCAAACATAGGAGACTATTGGAATGATGAGACTATGGAGAAGATAGATATCTTACTACGCGAGTATCAGGACTTGTTTTCATCTAATTTTTCATTGATGAAAGGGATTGTTCAGGAGTTAGGAGAGATGAAGATCCAATTGAAGCTAGAGGCTAATCTAGTGAAGTGGAGGCCATACATATTGAACCTAGTGTATAAGAAGAAGGTGAAATCAGATATAGACAGGATGTTGGAAGCAATAATTATTGAACCTGTCACAGAATCAAAGTGAATTAGTCCAATGGTGGTTCATGATAAGAATACATTAGGAATCAAAATTTGTGTAGATATGAGGAAGTTAATTGATTCTTCCTTACATGATCCATTTCCTAAACCATTTGCAGATGGAGTGTTGGAGAACGTAAGGGGAAAGGAAGCATATTCTTTCACGGATGGATTTTCATGGTATCATCAGATCAAGATTATGTAGGAAGATGGATATAAGACTACATTTACGACATAATGGAGATGTTACCAGTACACATTAATGATTTTTGGATTGAAGAATGCACCAGTAGTATTCTCTAGAGTGGTTGTAGCAACATTTAAAGAGTTCATCCATAAGTTATTAGAAGTATACTTACATGATGATGTTTATCTTGTTGAAAGATCATATTGAGAATTTGCGCTTGATGTTGGATAGTTGTAGGAAGTTTAAGATATATTTGAATTTAAATAAGTGCATTTTTTGTGTGTCATTTGGTATCTTACTGGGCCATGTAGTGTGTAAGCAAGGACTGTTGGTGGATCCTGTTAAAATTGATGTGATTATTGATTTACCATTGTTGAATCTAGTGTGATAGTTGCAAGAGTTGTTTGGAAATATAGGGTACTACCATAATTTCATTAGAGGATACACGCAGATTACAACCTCGATGGAAAAAATTCTTAAGAAGGAAAATAAGTTTCAATGGAGTGAGGAATGTGAGGAAGGTTTAGATACTTTGAAGAAGAAATTGGTTACCGCACCAATTTTGATATTTCCAGAATGGAAGAAGGACTTTCATGTTCATGTGGATGTGTCATATATATATTTAGGAAGAATATTAGCATAGCTTGGAGAAGGAAATATAGATCTTCCATTTCCAAGAAGGAAATTTCCAACTACAGAAAAAACTATACTGCAACAAAACATGAAGGATTAGCAATGTTGTATGCATTACATAAGTTTATACATTACTTGTTGGGTTCACACTTTCAGATATACACCGACCATTCTATGCTAATATATTTGGTCAATAAGCTAGTGTTGGGGGGGAGAATACTCAGATCACTATTATTGTTTCAGGAATATGACTTTGAGGTAATTTTGAAAGCAGGGAAATTTAATTCAGGACCTAATCACTTATCGCACATACTGTCAGGAGAAGATGCAAGAAACTTGGATGAAATCTTACTAGACATGCACTTGTTTACAGTGAAAATGGTTGATGACTATTTTGCAGACATAGTTCAGCTCTTGAGCACATGAGTAACCCTGTATGATTTTATAGTGGCACAGAAGAAGAAATTAGTAGTGAAGGATGCAGACTATCAACTTATAGAAGGAAATATGTACCAGTTAGGTGCAGATGATATTCTGTGACGATGTGTATTAGAACATGAAATATATATGATATTTTCATAGGCACATGAAGGGTTTGCAGGACACTATGCAGGAAAAGAAACATCTCAAAATATTTTGCACGCGGGATTGTGGTGGCCTACCCTTCATAAGGACGCTAAGAAATTTTGTAATACTTGTGATGTTTTCCAAAGAATTTGGAAGTCGTCTAGGAGAGATGAGATGCCCTTAGTACCACAAGTGACACTAAAATATTTTGATAAATGGAAAGTTTTTTTTTTTGGACTGATTAATCCACCAACGAAGAGATAAGGTTCTAGATACATCATTACTTGACCAGATGGGTTGAAGTAGAGCCAAGCAAAGATTGTAGCATGGAGACAACTGTACGATTTTTGTTTGAAAACCTGGTGAAAAGGTTTAGATGCCCCAAAATTCTTATGAGCTATCATGTAACTCATTTTCTGAATAGAACAATTGCATTATTAATAGAGGAGTTTCATATTCATCATCAGATGAGCACACTATATCATCCTCAGGAAAATGGAATAGTGGAAGAATTCAATAAGATACTAGAACATGAACTAATGAAGGTGTCTAATGTAAGTTGAGATAATTGAGACTTGAGAATTCCAGTAGTGTTATGGGTGTATGGGACTATAAGTAATAAGTTGACAGGACAACACCCATTCAGACTAGTGTATGGCCAAGAATTTTATATTCTTATGGAATTCATAGTACCAATTCTACACATTGCTACACTGACATAGCTTACAGAATCTAGCACAATGGAGAAGAGACTATTAGATCTAGTATATATATAAGAGGACCGATTTGTTGTGGGTTTCCATTATCAATTTCATAAAGTGCATGAGAAAGCATCGCATGATAGGCACATTAAACAGAAGAAGTTCCAGACAAGATGGTGTCGACGCCCTCTACTCCACAACCCGCAGGTCGGAAGGTCCACATCGACGAAGGATCTTCTCTCCTCTACAGGCCCGAAGAACTCTAAGGCTCTTTTGTTTCCCTATCAGGAAATATGCACCCACA
>JASDQU010102433.1:328669-350246 GCA_032191745.1 Picea mariana
AGCTTTGAACCCTTCGACGCTTCCACTGTAACCTTCCTTCCCCTCTACGAGATCCAATGGCCCATGAAAATTCGTGAATTCTCCTCGGAGAATTCCGACCGTTCGTCCTTCCTTGGTGATTTTAGCGAATGACCAAGTGTTCCTCCGTGGAACTCGTCCACCTGCAACGTGAACTTTCGACGCTTCTTACGAACTTCTAGCCACAGCTTCTCTACGCTGCCCTTCAACAAGTTAGAGGGCCTTATCCTTCCTGAGATTTCTTATAACTCTGAGCCTTGGACAAGACTCTTGCACGCACTCCTTACGACAACCTTCAGACACTTCCAAATGCTGAAATTCCTTTGACCCTGCGCACACCTACAGCAGCAATCCTTCAATGCTTCACTCAGGTTTGCAACCCTGAACTTCGCTCGGCCTGCGCACTCCTTGCATGGCTCCTGTGCCCAACTGCACTCCTGAGATAAATGAGAAAAAAACAACCCTGTCTGAACCCTTTGTCAATGCACTCCTTGCAGACACTTCAACTGCACTCCTTGCAGGAACCTTTGGCTCAGATAGAGAAGCAATTGAAACTCATTTCCACTTCCCTTCAGACTTCAAACTCAAACATGAAATCATATACACAACATATAAAGAAAATGTATAATAGGAAGCAAACATTCATGAGCATATCATTCAGCATCAATACACAGAGAACAACACAAAACCATGAATCTGAATCAAACTCTTTCTATTAATTCAAATATCTGTACATGGGTGTTCTTACACATCTCTCTGCATTCTCTTTCTCTCTTCTCTTGCTTCAAAGTTTCTAACTAACTTACAATGCACAATGAGGGTGTCTATATCCCATTTCCCTCTTGCGCTCTAAAACTGTCCAATCTAGAATTAAATTCTATCTACCTGCATTAACTACTATAAATGCCTCCATCTACTAAGGACGAGAGAAATCCACTCAAGGTCCATTTACAATTTACAAGTGTGCTTCATCTTAATGGCTCATTTAAGATTTGTGCAACAACTTCCAAGGTGATTTTCAAAATTTGTGTTGGCGCTCGTCCAGTTGTCCGATTGTCTTCATGCTGGCTCGCTTGATGTCGGAGATGCTCCTGCATCATACTCCCTCGCTTGAAAACTTTCATGGGCTCCTTTTCATGAGCTTCTGCACAGTCTTTCCATGCTTCTGTATTTCTTCCTCGGTCTCCTAGCTGGCATCTTCAACTGGATGGTACTTCCATTTGACCAGATACTCAAAGTACTGCTTTCGCCTAGTCCTCTTGTTCACTCTCTTGTCTAGTATGCACTCCATATGTGGCTTCCCTGCAACTAGCATCTGCTTTGTCCACTGGATCAATGGCTGCTCAATCCCAACTCCTGCTTCCTCAGCTCTATATGGGTACAAATCTGAGATATTGAATATCGAAGAAATTCCGATCCCATCGGGTAATTCAATCTCGTAAGCATTCGTCCCAAAATTATTCAAGACTCTAAATGGCCCGATTTTCTTCATCTTCAGCTTATTGTATGTTCCTCTCGGGAACCTTTCTTTCCTCAAATGTGCCAGAATCAAGTCACCAACCTCAAAATGAAGTTGTCTCTGGTGTTGATCTTCTCTACGCTTGCATTCCTGGCTCGAATTCTTTAGTCATTCCTTCACCTGACTGTGAAGTTCCTTCATCGCCTTTGCGAATTATTCTTCCCTAGCGCTTCTAGTCACAGTCTGTTCTGAATCCCTCATCTCAGAAATTCCTCTCAATTGCATGCCATAGACAACCTGAAATGGACTCTATCCTGTGCTCCTATTAATCGAGTCATTATAAGTAAACTTTGCCTGAGGTAATATGGTGTCCCACTGGCTGTGGTGTTCTGTCACCAAGCTTCTCATTAAGTCTCCCAGACTTTTTTTGACCACTTTCGTTTGTCCATCCGTCTGAGGATGATAAGMCGAAATAAATTCCGAGTTAGTTCCCAGCTTCTTCCATAAGGTCCTCCAAAAATTCCCTATGAATTTTGTATCTCGATCCGAAACTATACTTCTCAGCAACCCATGAAGTCAGATGACCTCTTTGAAAAACAGGTTCGCAATGTGAGTTGCATCATTGGTCTTTTGACATRGAATGAAGTGTGCCATTTTGGAAAATCTATCCACCACCACAAAGATTGAATCAACACCTCTTTGTGTTCTTGGAAATCCCAATACAAAATCCATGCTAATTGCATCCCACGACCTCTCTGGTATGGGCAATGGTTGATAAAACCCTGCATTCTTCTTTCTTCCCTTCGAATGCTGGAAAATTTTGCACCTGTCTACAAATCTCTTGACATCCACTCGCATTCCTGGCCAAAAATATGACTCATTCAACTTTGTGAACGTCTTGTCATGACCAAAGTGCCCTGCCAATCCTCCACTATGTTTCTCCTTCAGCAAATTCTCCCTCATGGAGCATTTCGGAATACACAGTTGATTTCCTTTGAACAGTAATCCTTCCTCGATCATATAATCCATCCATTGGCTTCTGTCTTTGAGAATTGGATTCACAACTACTTCATACGCTTCCTTGAAATCTGGATCACCTCTATATATGTCCTTGAGGTCATCAAAACCCAATGTTTTAACTCTGAACTCCTACAACAACAAACATTTCCTGCTCAAAGCATCATCAACTTTGTTAGCAGTACCTGAAATATGTTTAATCACAAAAGTGAAATTCTGCATATACTCAACCCATTTACATTGTCTCTGATTCAAATTTTTCTGTTGAGTCACAAACTATAGTGCATGATTGTCACTATATAAGACAAACTCTTTGGGTATCAAGTAATGCCTCCATTTCTTCAATGCATGTATGATAGCATAAAACTCCTTGTCATAAGTGGAGTACTTCACTTTGGCCTCATTCAACTTCTCACTAAAATACGCTATCGGCATGTATTCTTGACTTAATACTGCCCCTACTGCAAATCCACTTGCATCGCATTTCACTTGAAATGTTTTTCAGAAATCCGGCAACACCAGAACTGGTTGTTCCGTGATCTTCCTCTTCAATAGATTAAAACTTCTTTCAACATCTTCAGTCCAGTGAAAATACTTGTGTCTTTTCTTCACTATATCCATCATCTCTACGCTAATTCCACTGAAATTCCTGATGAACTTTTGGTAGAAACTAGCCAATCCGTGAAAACTTCTCACCTCAAATATGTTCTTCGATGATGCCCAATTCTTAATCACTTCCACCTTATCTGGATCCATCCTCAACTCATTTTCTGAAATAAAAAATCCCAAGTAAATGAGCTCTGTCTTCATGAATGAGGACTTCTTCATGTTTATCAACATCTTCTCCTGCTGTAGTATCTGCATCACTGTAGTCAAATGCTTCAGATGCTCCACCATTGTCTTACTGTAAACCAGTATGTCATCCAAATACACAATGACAAATTTTCCAATAAACTCCCTCAGGACTTCGTTCATCAACCTCATGAAGGTACTTGGTGCATTTGTTAAGAAAAACGACATAACAAGCCATTCATACAACCCCTCATTGGTTTTGAATGCTGTCTTCCATTCATCACCTTCTCTCATGCGGATTTGGTGATAAACTCTTTTCAAATCAATCTTTGAAAAATATTTTTCTCCACTCAATCAATCCATCAGATCATCCATCCTTGGCAATGGAAATCTATACCTAATGGTTATCTTGTTGATCACCCTTGAGTCAGTACACATCCTCCAGCCTCCATCTTTCTTTGGACTGAGTACTGTTGGAACAACACACGGACTCAAGCTTTCCCTGACCAAACCTTTGCACAACAAATCCTGGACTTGCCTTTTAACTTCTTCATTCTCTTGCGGTGTCAACCTATACGTGGCTTTGTTTGGAAAACTGGCTCCTGGTATGAGATCAATATGATGACTCACACTCCTGATCGGTGGCAATGAACGAGGTAATGCGTCCACTATTATGTCAACGAACTCTTCCAGTAGTTCCTGAATCTCCTCTCGTAAATCATCCACCCTTGTTCTAGTTAGAACAATCTTCGGTTTTCTGACCACAATAAACTATGGATCCTCCTTCCTCTTAACCTCTGTAATAAGTTCCTTCCCACTCATGAGAAGTACTGTGTTGCTTACCTCCAGTTTCACCTCCTTATCTTTAATTGGAAGTAACATGTGTGTCCTCCCATTCTTCTCTAGGGTGTATGTGTTCATTCGCCCATCATGAATCACATTTCTGTCATATTGCCATGGTCTAACTAGCAATAGATGACAAACATCCATAGGAATGACATCACACAATATCTTATCATTATATCCTCCTATCTTGAATTCAACCAAGCATTGTTTAGTGACAGTTACCTGGTGTCCTTTCTGTAGCCATGAAACTCTGTATGGGCTTGGATGATTATTTGTCTCCAGATCTAACTTCTCTACCATCTCTGTAGAAACGAGATTATCCGTGCTACCACTGTCTACAATGACCTTGCATACCCTGTCCTTGGTCTTGCAAGCAGTCCTGAAAAGTCTGGTCCTTTGGACTGAATTCTCCACCTCCTTCTCAGGTGTCAAAAGGACTTTTCGCATCATCAACGATCTTCCGACTTTAGCGTCTTCTGCCTCAACATCCCGCCTCTGTGCTTCGGTGATGTGAGCTTATCCAATGTCCTTCTTTTTATCTGGACACTCGTAAGAATTGTGCCCATTCTTTCCACATGTGAAGCATGTAATTACTCCACCTCTCCCTCTTCCTCTACCTCTAGTATGAGGAAAAGTGTTGTTGTTAGCATAATCTCCTTTCTACTCATTATGTTGTCCTCTCTGTTCAGCATATTTCCCCCATTATGAGGTTCCACCTCTCTCTTTTCAAGTCTGAGGTTTCTTTCAGTCCTCCATGGGCTTCTGATATTTATCCTGGGCAACTGCTTTGCCTCTGGCTTGACTTCTGTCTCGGCCTCTTTGACTCTGCTTTCGACTCAACTTCTCTTCAACCTTTAGATCCATTTGATAAGCATCTTCCACCGTTTGGATGGTTACCATGCTCATATCATCCTGGATGTCATATCTCAGGACATTCATGTATCTGGCAACTTTTTCATCATCGCTCTCCCGATGACTTGCCCTGATGTTCAGTTTATAGAATTTCTTAGTGTATTCTTTCACTGTCATCAGCTTCTGTCTCAGGTTCTGCATCCTCCTAAACATAGTAATTTGATAATCTCTGGGGATGAATTTCACTTTCATCTTCGTGAACATTCGATCCCAGCTTTTGATCTTCTGCTTGCCCTTGCAGCGTCTGTCAGCTTGTAGTTCATCCCACCACAATGCTGCATGTCCTTTCAATCTAGTGACAGCATGCTTGACTTTCTTGTCCTCTTCGACATCTTCATAGTCGAAGTATGTGTCTAGAGCTCTAATCTAGTCTAGAAGCTCCTCTGCATCCAAGTTTCCCTCATAAACTGGAATGTCCATCTTTTCTCTTGCACCCATCCTAGCAATAGCTTTAATCAAACCCTCGTTTGATGCATCTTCAGCTGCAACCTCTTCTTCACGTTCAACTTCGACTTCGCTTTCGGAATCACTGAGATCCCTAGCACTGACTGTGCATCTTTGCATTGTCTCCATGTCTTCGAGTCTAGCTCATAGATCACGCATCTCTCTCTCCATAACTGGATCTGTCATATGTCGACCTCTTCTTCTCAACATTTCCCTATCCTCTAGATCGGGTGATTGCACGTCCCTTCTCCTGGGCGGCATGGTGAATTCTTCTTCTTCTCTGCTACAGAAAGAAAAGAACCTTTCTGTGCTCTGATACCACTTGGTGTCGACGCCCTCTACTCCACAACCCGCAGGTCAGAAGGTCCACATCGATGCAAGATCTTCTCTCCTCTACTGGCCCGAAGAACTCTAAGGCTCTTCTATTTCCCTATCGGGAAATATGTGCCCATGGAAATCCTCATGGGGTCCCCTTCTTTACAAATTGGGAGATCGAACTTCACGACTTCACGAGGTCAATGGTCGAGCGTTGGACTCTCGAATCCCCGATTCCCGATACATTCAATGCTCACCCTTTCCCTTTTTCCTATCGGGAATTCTTCTATCATGATTTTGGCACTCGCGATGTCAATCAACTTGTTTTACAGATTCCTGAACCCCGATACGTCGAAACTCTGACACACGCGCGAGGTTGAATTTTCAACGATCCCTTTACTCCATCGACATTTCAAAGTTCACAATATCGTGAATCCTAATGTGATTGTTTCAGGACTTCTCACCACGAAACTCCGATATGGTGTGCCACCTATCCACTCCTCTGACTCCTGTGGCCCCACATTGTTCCTTTAGTTGTCGGGATATCGCAGTTCACGATTTCGCGATTCCTGATGTGTTGTCTATGGGATTTCAACCCATGAAACCCCGATATACAAATTCAATAGTAGATCTAACGGCCCTGGTGGCTCGGATCAACGACCCTGCCCCTCTTGAGCTTTGAACCCTTCAACGCTTCCACTGTAACCTTCCTTCTCCTTCACGAGATCCAACGGCCCATGGAAATTCATGAATTCTCCTCGGAGAATTCCAACCATCCGTCCTTCCTTGGTGATTTTAGCAAATGACCAAGTGTTCCTCTGTGGAACTCGTCCACCTGCAGCGTGAACTTTCGACGCTTCTTACGAACTTCCAGCCACAGCTTCCCTACGCTGCCCTTCAACAAGTTCGAGGGCATTATCCTTCCTGAGATTTCTTATAACTCTGAGCCTTGGACAAGACTCTTGAGCGCACTCCTTGTGACAACCTTCAGACACTTCGAAATGCTGAAATTCCTTTGACCCTGCAGCAATAGTCCTTCAATGCTTCACTCAGGTTTGCAACCCTAAACTTCGCTCGGCCTGCGCACTCCTTGCATGGCTCCTGTGCCCAACTGCACTCCTCAGATAAATGAGAACAAAGCAACCCTGTCTGAACCCTTTTTCAACGCACTCCTTGCGGACACTTCAACTGCACTCCTTGCAGGAGCCTTTGGCTTAGATAGAGAAACAATTGAAACTCATTTCCACTTCCCTTCAGACTTCAAACTCAAACATGAAATCATATACACATCATATAAAGCAAATGTATAATAGGAAGCAAACATTCATGAGCATATCATTCAACATCAATACACAAAGAACAACACAAAACCATGAATCTGAATCAAACTCTTTCTATTAATTCAAATATCTGTACATGGGTGTTCTTACACAGCTCTCTGCATGCTCTTGCTCTCTTCTCCTACTTCAATGTTTCTAACTAACTTACAATGCACAATGAGGGTGTCTATATCCTGTTTCCCTCTTGCACTCTAAAACTATCCAATCTAGAATTAAATTCTATCTACCTACATTAACTACTATAAATGCCTGCATCTACTAAGGACGAGAGCAATCCGCTCAAGGTCCGTTTACAATTTACAAGTGCGCTTCATCTTAATGGCTCATTTAAGATTTTCGCAACAACTTCCAAGGTGATATTCAAAATTTGTGCTGGCACTCATCCAGCTGTCCGATTGTCTCCGCACTGTCTCGCCTGATGTGGGAGATGCTCCTGCATCACAAGAGACTTAGTTTTTATTTATGACAACAAGTTTTTACAACACTCGATAAATTTTCATATGCATTGGTTGGTTCCATATGTGATTAATTTTGTGAAAGATGCAGGTGTTGTTCAACTGGAGAAACTAAATGGAGAAGTTGTGGAAGGACTAGTTAACATGATTCAGTTGAAACTATCTAGGGAAAGATGTACTTCTGTGCACTGGTTGGAGTGTGCAATATGTGTATCATAGTACTTGTATTATAGAAAGAAAAATAAGAGAAGAAAAGAAATAAAATAATTTGAAGGTTGAGGTGATGCATAAGGAGATAAAGACAGAAAATGTCACAAAGATGTGGAAAGAGGAAGGAATTTTGTATAGGAAGGAGGATTGAAGTGCGACAGAGATATGCGCAGAGATAAAGAAACACATTAAAGAGCATAAATGATGAGACAAGTATTAAAGAGTGATCATAAAGGTGAATTAGTGGGGGAACGTAGTCATAAATGAAGGGTGATGAAAAATAGGTCGAAAAACTGGCAAGATATTGACCATGATCCACAGAATAAGCCAAATTTATTACAGAGTATGGAAAGAATTGAATGTGAAGTACAAGTTGGATTAGACCACAAGTTTGGGCGCAGAGAAAAAAATTAGAAATAGATGGAGACAAGTGATAAAATTGATTGAAGAGTTGACATAAATAAGTTATTGTCATTTGAATATTCATAGAGAGAAGCAAGATAAGAGATTCAAGTGAACATAGATAGAGCCGAAGAATTTAGTTTCCAAGAAGAGACAAATGGCGCCACCGAAGACAAGAGAAGCTCCGTGACAACCGAAGAAACAACGCACTAGGAAGTCATTGATACCTGCGACTAAGGAAACACCAGGAGCATCAATGTCAGGGTAAACCCTGGTTCAATATCCAAGGGATTATGTACCACCATGGAAGTCAACAACAAAGCAGGTGAAGTTATAGAAAGAGCCGAAGTATGAATTCGTCGAGTTATAAATTCCACCAGGTGTGATCATTGAGGAATATATGCTTGATGCAGTAGGATGCTTGAGGTATGCATACCACCACTTGAAAGATATGAAGAATATTCTAGAATTGGCTTCGAACAAGTACAACTGTAAGACTCACCTCAGATTCACAAGAAATCATAGTAGACCCACATGGATGGGTGACGGGACTGGAAAAAACAGGAATTCTGAAACTTTTTTATATTTTGCATTTTGGTAGGAGTGCACAGATAAATATTTTTGTTAATTTATTACTTAGTTGGGTACATGGAGGATTTCTATCATTAGATAGAACAATATCCATAGAAATAGATTTGATTGCATGGATAACCAAGTTTCCATCAAAAGGGGAAGACCCATCGCCATTATTCATAGACAAGACAAAGGAGAAAGCATTGGCATAACAAATGAAGGACAAGTACGACACATTCATAGGTACAAGTGGTCTGGATGTTGCAAGAATAAATGATGATATGGTCCAATTCATGATGCAGGTGTTATCCTACAGGTTGTTGAGGATTTTTTTCAAGGATCAGGTACCAATAGGTGTGATAGAGGTAACTGAGAAGTGTGTCACAAGAGTTAAAATGAGTTTGAAAACATTCTTGTTGAACCAGTTCTTGATAGATTGCAAGGAATCACAAGAAAAAGGTATGAAATTTCATTATTCTTGGTTGTTAATACTGATAGCATCAATGTCTTGGAGGTATCTAGAGGACACTCAATTTCTGGGAGCTATGAAGAAGCCATGTTTAGCAGCAAGATATGTAAACTTGTGGTATATTGTGCACAAGGAGAGGTAGATAGACAAAAAAGTTACATGTTGTGTATACAAGGAATAAATTTGGGGGAGTATGCATAATACATTGTGCATACTACCACAGGTAGTAGAATCATACAAGGGGATTGTGCACTTCAGATCCAGAATACATCATGTGTACATTCAGGCTAAGAAGAACCCAGAGCAGCAGTGGATACCATGCAGATACAAGTTGAAAAAGTTTGATGTGGGACAAATCATAGAAGACTTGGAGGATGAACGAAAAACCCCAGTACCAGAGATAGAGCAATCAAAACCATAACCATCAAAGAATGAGCCAAAGAAAGAAGGTGAAGAACAAGAGGAAGAAGAGGAAGGGGGAGGATATGGCACTAGAGGAGCACATAAGATAGCACCGCACACGAGAGAGAAGAGGAAGGAATAGGATATGAAAAAATCAGTACCACAAAGAAAGAAGATGAAAGCAATCAAGAAAGTGGACACCCAAGCCCTGTTAGAGGATTACTTAGAAAATATTGTGGATCAAGTGAAATAGGTTACTAAGGAKTATTTTGAAGCAGATTCACGAAAGAAATAAGAAATGAAATTGGACGTGCAAGCACAGATTTCTACACTGCGACATATTTTGGAGACAACCAGGATTGCGCAAGTTAGAACAGGTGAACATGAGTCGATGGAGAGAATGAAAAACATGACAGAGTCACAACATATGACATATAACCCATCTTTGACATTAGAAGAGAGACAGGTGATGAATATAGCAACATGATCTTTAGAGTTCTTGACGAAATAATTACAGGAGCATGCAAAGGCACTTAGTCATATTGACTTGGTGTTATTTCAGTTGTTGATAGAAGGGCTACATGGTTTAGAGACAAGCATGGAACATGAACTAAAATTGTGCATGATGTCAATGTCAATGGAGTTGCCAAAGGAAACTCCAAATAAGGATGTGTTACAAGCAGAATATGATCAACTTAGGATGGAGTGGCATGAGGCTACATAGAGGACAAAGAGAGTGAAACATGTGATCCAAGGGGTTTATAATATTATTCCACAAATTCCTAGGGAGGAATATGCCTCATTAGAAGAATAGGTGACAAATATTATTGAAGCCATTAAGGGATTTTGCATAAATATTATTGATTTGGAAGCACACTAGATACCAGGTACTCCACCAGAAGAAAGGGAGAAAAGGGAGAAGAAAATGATAGAAACCATATAGAATATCAAAAGTCTAGATGCAAAGTGTGCTAAGATATACGAAAAAAGCACGCGAGTATGGACTTAGCTGATAGAACACATGGAACTGTGGGAAATTGGGAAGAAGAAATAGGCTACACAGGACAAGGCATAGATGTTTAAGGAAGTGATGAGAACATTACCACCAACAAAGATGATGGAAGAAATGGAAAAGAATATAAAATTACACTCAGAAATGAACCAGATGAGGGCACAACAACAGGATCACACACAGAATATCAAAACACTGCATGAAGAAGCATACAAGGTGACAAAAAAAGTATCACCTGTGCAAGGAATGGTCAAGAAGGAAGTACAAGAAAGTGAAAAAAAGTTGAAGACCCATATTACTGCATAGACAATCGAGGGAACTGTGTAGCAAGAAACACAAGGAAGAGAAAAGATCACAACTACAAAGGAGACATTTCATAATTTCATGGAGACCTGGCATTAAGCATGCAGTGGCTCAGGATGAGCCACATATGAGTTCTTGGGGCTTTTTGGAGTAAAACATTTTGGGTAAGTTTTTGGAATCGCACAAGAGAAAACCACGTGAGAAGTCAACAAAGGAGTAGCACACAAGGAAGATAGTTAGTGAATATTTAGAAGTCAACACGTGGAAGGTAGAATTTAGTTAGTATTAGTTAGACCATTTGGTCCATTTTATAATGGGATAATCCATGCTAGCAATGTGTAAATATGTATGGGTTTTGGGTAGAGAGGAGAGAAGTGAAGGATGATAAAAGGAGCTAAGTGTGCATTGTATAAGTGAATGGCTAGGATAATTTGGGGTAGAACTAGTGTATCCTATTTGAGTGCAATGGTTGTAAGGATTGAACATGAATGAATAATATAAGAAGCCAGTCGTTGTGGACATAGCCTAGTTTGGTGTGAACCATGTTAAATCTTTGTGTCATGATGTATTCTGTGATGTGTTTCTTTTATGTTTTGTTTATGGAACACATGTAATGCGTGTATAGTTAATATGAATACATTATATGATGGTTTTTCACACATGTCGAATGATTAAGTAAGATAAATTTTTCATACGTTGTTATGTTGTTATGATTTCTCACATAGGGTGTATTGCATGTTGAATGAATGTTAAGTAAGAATGAATGTTAGATCGTTCTTCATTCCCTTCATGACTACAAAATCTTGGTTCCTTCAATCCATGTAGGCACCTCAGGTGAGACTTAACCTACTTGCGGGTGATGCAAAAAGGGTCGGTATCTTGGTATTTATTGGTGAATTAATTTTTTACCCCTAATCTACCCACTGTGCGCCAACATGAAGCTTATATTAGGTCTTATTACATTGACTTGTTCATATTTATTAAATAGGACTTATTAACTAATGTTGACCTTTATTACATGGAAAATATATTATTCTGTTTACGTGAGGGGTTAGGGAGATTAGAATAGTATTGCAACTATTGGAAGAGAAACAATTTTATGAAAATCCTTCCAAGTGTGCCTTTGCAGTTCAAGAAGTGGAATATTTGGGTCATATTGTATATCATGAAGGTGTAAAAGTGGATCCTAACAAAATTGAATCTAGAGGGAATGGCCAGTTCTGAAAACCTTGAAGAAAATCATAGGATTCTTAGGATTGACAGGTTATTAACGCAATTTTTTCAAGAGATATGGTCAGATACAATCACCTCAAACAACATTATTAAAGAAGGAAACATTTTATTGGATTGAAGTAGAAACCAAAGATTTTGAAAAACTTAAGGAGGCTATGTGTACAACTCTCATCCTAGCCACACCTCACTTTACAAAAAAATTATTGTGGAGTGGGATTCCTTAGACCATGGAATTGGTACAATTCTAATGCAAGAAGGAATGCCCCTTTCCTTTGAAAGAATTCAACTTAAAGGAAATAAATTACTCAAACCCATTTATGAAAAAAAAAATTTGGCCATACTACATGTAGTTCATAAATGGTGACCTTACCTAATAGGAAGACATTTTGAAGTAAAAAAACATCATGATATTTTGAAGTACTTCTTGGAGCAATGGTTATCTTCAAAAGAGCAACAAAAATGGGTTACAAATATGCTAGGTTATGCCTTTGAGATTATCTACAAAAAAAGAAAACATAATGTTATGGAATATTCCCTTTTAAGGAAATAAGAATAAATAGAAGGTTCGATATGTGTTATTTCTATTCAACAATTTTATTGGGTGGAATAAGAAATGATAGAATGGAATAAAGATCAAGAGGTAAGAAATATCATTCAACAACTACAAGAGGACCCTAGTTCATTAGATAATTTTGTCTGGTATCATGATTACCTATATTTATGTAAGAATTCCCAACTCAAATAGAAGGTCCTTATAGAATTGTGCATTTCTCCTGTAGGAGGACATTCAGGATTCTTGAAAATGCACAATAGGATCAAGAAGGATTTTTTTTGGGAAGCTCTTAAAAACAATGTTCAAAATTTTGTGTCTAAAATTTTGGTTTGCCAATGGAATAAGGGAGAAACAATCAATATTCCAAGTCTCCTACAACCATTATCTATATCAATTCAATGTTGGGAAGAATTTTCAATGGATTTTATTACAGGTTTACCCAAATCTAAAGGAAAGACCGTTATCATGGTAGTAGTGCATTGAGTGACAAAGTATGGCCATCTTTTCTCTCTTTCCCATCCTTTTAATTCAAGTATAGTATTCACAACGTTCATAGAAACAATTCAAAAACTACATGGAGTCCCCATGATTATTTTAAGTGATAGAGATCCAATTTTCTCTAAACTTTTTTGGAATGAATTATTTTCTTGTTTGGGTACTCATTTGGCTCATAGCTCATATTACCATCCTCAATTCGATGGGAAAGACGAGATTGTGATTAAATTTCTAGAAGCATATCTTTGTTTCTTTGCATCTGATAAATAGACATAATGGGTCAAGTGGTTGGCCTTGGCAGAATCATGGTACAACACATCCTTCCATACTTCATAAAAAATTTCCCCATTATAAAACTTTATGGATATCATCCTGCATCCATCACATCAACATTGAAAGGGACTAAAAAGGTTCATTAAGCAGTGGAAGACCACATAGGGCACCAAAAAGAAGTTCTCAAACTATTGAAGGACAACTTGGTTATGGAACAAAATAGGATGAAACAAAAAGTCGATCAACATCGCAACGAAAGAGATGTTGAAGTGGGGTATTGGGTATTTTTTAGGCTACAACCATATAAGCAAATGTCCCTCAAGCAACAAAAGGACAATAAATTAGCACCCAAATATTATGGTCCCTATAAGGTTTTTGAGAGGATTGGAAGTATGGATTACAAATTGGAGTTGCCTCCATCTTCATGTGTGCATATAGTCTTCAATGTTTCTTTCTTAAAGAAGGTAATTGGCAACAAGATCCCAATCCAAACTATTTTACTAGAGATTAATGAAGAAGGGAAAATCATACTAGAACTAGAAACAATCATTGAAACAAGGATTAAGAAATTGATAAATTGAGTAATTAGTTAGTACCTCGTCAAATGTAGGAACCTACTAATGGAAGAGGTGATATGGGAATATGAGTTCTTCATGTAGAAACATACACAGTTAGTCAAGTGTTGAGGAAAAAACTTGTTTGAATGGAAGGGGCATGTTAATCCCTACATAAATCCCCTTGTTATGTATAAAAACACTTATTAATGTCTAGATATTAAATTATTSCATTTCTAGCGTTGTATTTGTATGTCGACTATAACCCTTCATTACACCCTTTCATTATAATTGTACCCTTTGTCTCCTTTATATATATATATATATATATATATAAAGGATACCTAGTCTAGGGATCATCTTATCTCATCTCATATGGTATTTTGAATTGGATATATTGTAAAATGAGGTTTCCCCCTCGAAYTGGCTTGTATTCATTGAATTTTTATCATTTTTAAGGCATTGTATAATAACATCTATAAGGAAAGACTTACATGTGGTGGGATTATATTGAGCAAGATAAGAAAAATTAAAAACAAGATCATAGGAAGAAGGGATTCAAATTCCCTTTCTTCAGGAACAATCCTAATTCATATCAACAAAGTCAACCAACTCAATGTTGATCCAAGATGGTAGAATCCTTAGGGAAAAGGAAAAGGCTATCAATGTTGGGAATTTGAAGAAGATCATTTGTATAGATGTTTCCCTCATAAGGGATATAGGATGAGGAATGTGCAAAACATATAGAAGGAAACTACAGTTAAAGATGTTGGTAGGAACATTCCAACAATATACGCAGCCTTGGAAAATTGATAAGAATACTATTGGTTGAACAGGATTGAGGTTGAAGATAATATTGTCAATAAACCTATCTCGATTTTAATTTATTCAAGATAAATTCACCCCTAATTTGGTTGAACAATTTCATTTGAAGAGAAGTAAGCATGAGAAATCATGGTTGGTTCAACTAGCTAGTGGGACTGAAAATTAATGACATTGTCAAAGGATTTCCATTACTCTATGCTATAAATGGTGTCGTCACTATTGTATACCTTAGCATAATATCACTTGACTAATATGATGTCCTCGTTGGAATATATTGGTTGGAAGTGCATCGTGCTATTCTATATTGTTATAACAATACTTTTACTTGTCTCGATGAAAAAGGAAAGCATGGTACAAGGAAACTAATTAAAATACTTACTTATATAAGGGATATTTCATCTTACAAATGAATATATTCTAAAGGAAATGTTTCCAATTGTATGAAGTTGACGTGGAAGATCCATCCAAGTGAAAAATCCCAAGTCTCAAGGACTTTCTAGTGTTGTTGGAGTTTGCAAATGTGTTTGAGGAAATATTAGGATTGCCACCAAAAATATGTATAGATGTATCTATTTATTTAATTTCTAAAGATACTCTAGTATCTAAGACTCCATATGAGTACTCTAGAATCGAAGGAGATGGAAATGAAATTATAAGAATTTTTAATGAAGGAGTATACATGCTCAAGTGACACTCCTTGGGAAGCATTGGTACTCTTTGTAAAGAAGAAATATGGAACCTTGAGGTTATGCATTGAATTTAGAGAGTTGAACAAAGTCATTGTGATGAATAAATATCCTCTACCTAGAATTGATGACCTTTTTTATCAACTAAGAGAAGAAAAGATATTCTCAAAGATACATTTGAGATCATCCTAACATTGGGTAAGGAAAAAGGATGAATACATCAAGAAGACCACTTTCAGGACCAGGTATGGACACCATGAATTTATAGTGGTATGATTTGGTCTAAAAAATGAACCATATACCTTCATATGCTTAATGAATGGAGTATTTACAAATTACTTAGATAAGTTTTCACTATATTCCTAGACGATATTCTTATTTATTCAAAATCATAGGAGGCGAATGAAGGGAACCTAAGGTGTTTGTTGTTACTCGGGTTGTTCCTAGTGAAGAAAAAAAGCCAAGGCACCCTATGGAGGCTTGGGGAAACCTCCCCACTTTCAACTTTCTTGGAACAATCCAGAAGTCGGAGGGGCAAACCCTCATAGTGTAAATAAAAATAAAATAAAAGGTAAGATATCATCAAAACCATTATCATAAGTTATTCTAATTTTTTGATAGAAAAGTAATAATTCTAAAACAACGCATCTTTATCCAATTCTTGTTACACTAGTTTTAAATAAAACTAATTCATAGTTAAAATCATATTGAATATGAAGTGATCCAAAATCATATTACTTTGATTTATCAAAGAAGCTCATTCTTAGAAAATAAAGTAATCACATTAATAAAAATCAAATCAAATCAAAAGGGCCATTATAATATAATCTCATGAACAACATCTACACCAATACACAATAATAAGTTACTTTATGTACTTAAAGTAACAAATATTATTCAATGAAACTTTTAAAGATTGATAATATCAAATTAACCATGTGTGTTGAATTAGAAAATTATCAATTATATACTAAATCAACATCAAAGATAGATCATGTCAAACCAATGAGACTAATTCATGTTGTAATAATCAAATAGTAAAAATGAATAAAAGCTAAAAATAAAACAAATGGTAAAATAAATACATGACAAAACATAACACAAGGCTAACAAGTATCTGTGTTGAATCTTCTTTCAAAACCATTAATTACACATTGTCGAAATATCAGAAAAAACAGACAGTCTCGTTGAAACGAGTTCTTATAAAGTAGTGTATGTCTCTCCAGAAAATGCCGACCTTTTTTAAGTCTTCAAAATATACTTTAATCAGTATTTACATAACTTCCAAAATAACTAACTTAAAACTAAAAATTCAAACCTAACTAATTAAAATAACCACTTTTTGTTTTTCATCTTCTGACGAAATTGACTTTTCTCGATAGGAGGAGAATTGTCACATGTCGGTTCTCTAATAATAATCTTTTTTCCTCTTTGGGTCGATTATCTTTGAATTTGTCCTTCTTTTCTCATTCCTGCAAGATTGGTGATGACTTAATTAATGCTTCATTTCTTTCTTCAGACTATAGTAATATTTCTTCTTGACGTTTCTTAGGAACACATGTAAATCTAAGCATATCATTCCATTCTGCACTTGCTAGAAATGGTTTTTTTAGAATATTTTTTATACAATATCTCAAGCTCTATTTTCATTGAAAAAGGACGGATATGCTGACTCATGACAAATTCAGTGAGCATTGATAAGTTAGTATAATATTTTCCCAATGAGTTCACTATATTTCTTCTTGATAAAACTTCATTTTCATCCATAGCAAATCACATATCATCCCAACAAGAAATTATCATATGCATGTAAGTATCCTTTGAATGTAACTAAGGATCAGTTGCCTAAGGGGATGGTAAACAAAATTTTCTAATTTTCTTGAGTTGACTTTTAAATTTGATAATTGAGAGTTGGGCTTCATCAATTTTGTTGACAAGAGATTTTAGCAATTCTCCTTTATCTATAATATTTGTAACATTCACCATTACTTAAAATATATCCCTGACTATGGATGCTTTTAAATATTGATTTGAGAGACATAAATTCAATATTTTTCTCTGCTTTTGGCATTTTGTTTTTAATATCAAGAAAAAGAGTATTGATATCTAACCGAGCATTCTTTATGATAATTGTTTCACAATGTTGATGTAAAACTAGATGAACTATGAACTAATCCATTGCATGGATGATTTGATCCCAAAGTATTTTCCTAGTTTTGACCAAGTTTTGTGTTCCAGCTGCTTTCTCTAATGCATCATTTAACAATTTTCTTAGGCTTTGATTTTCTTCGAACATAGTATTAATACTCAAAGTTGTTTTCTCAACTTGTTCTTCAAGATATTTAATATACATTTCCTTTTGTTGATTGATCTCCTGATGGTCTGAATTTGTAATTGAAGCCATGATAGGTAGCACTGATTCTGATGAGGGATCATGAGATTGATACTTTTGATGAAATTTATTGATGTATTCTACATATTTCTCCTCTATTATGTTTATCTACTTTCAATCCAACAATATCTTTAGTCATTATACCGATATTCTCTTTAAGAGTAACATTCTTTGACTATGATGTGTCCCTTGCTTTATAAGCTTTGATCAATTCTTTAGATTCAGTAAATTTAAAATGAGGAATTTTCAAATTAGCCCTTAGATTCTTTCTTTATTTTTCCTTCTCATCTAGAATCTTTTTATAATTTGTAGTTGTTATCTTAGCATCGGTAATTAATGAAATTGGATTCTCCAATTCTCTAATTTTTTTGGGTTTGATTTTGTTGATGGTATTTTCATTACTAATATGTTGATATAATTTGGTTACTACAATTTGTAATTTTCTTATGTTGACAGTTGATTGATTTAACCTTTGAGCAACAATATCACCTATTTGTCTATGCCATTATACTAAATCAAAATCATTTATTTGACTAAGATCTATCTCAACTGAAGCAATATGATATTTTGTCAAAATTGATCCTTTATTTGACTCTGGTTGCATAAACAATAAATTAAATTGGTTATCTTTTACATCAGTAGAAGTGATCAATCTAGGGCCTAACAGTTCTTGAGAACTGACTAGGGTGTTATCCTTGTTGACTAAGTATTCAACAAGAGACATCTTTATGTCTAGTGGATCTTTTCTCTCAGATGATAAAATATGATTATTTTTAGGAGTTAGGTATGCAGAGCCTATAACCATATGTCCTTCTGATTTACTTTGTTTGAATTCTCCAATCAAAAATTCAAATTGTTCTGAAATATCTTCTTGAAGATATTCAGTTTCATTTTCTATGGTTTCTAACAACTTTCTTCTTTTAACATCTCGTTGTTCTGCATCATCTACTTTTGGTTCATCTGTAGTGTTTGTTTATGTATCAATAATTTTTTTGTTGGTGTTTGATGAATGTTTCACACCAGTGATCATGCATTCTAAATCAATTGTTTTGATATCCACATCAGATACAATTACAACATGGGAATGTTATTTATCTTCCATATTTTCATTGTTTGTAGAATTCTGCACAATCAACACATATTGTACCTCTTCCCAAGTATCTTTATTAGCAATCATTTCAACATAAACATTTGAGTGATGTTGATATGAAGGTAAGTCTACATTTTTCTATTGCTCTGATATAACATGATATGGATCAAACTTCCATAATACATATTTTTTCATATTTAAAGAAGAGATCAATTTATTCACAAATTCAATAGATATCATGTTTCTAATAATGAAGGAGAAAAATTGAGTAGGAAGAGGCCCTTTTACTCTTAGAAATGAATTGTAACTAGTCAGTTGCTAATCTTTGTCTGCAATACTCCAGGGAAAAAAGACGAAGTGGAATATAAACATGTAATTGGTATGGTTATTATTCATAGCCATATATTCTAATCGTGGTATATCTTTTAAATAAAAACCAATTCCCTACTTTGAAGGCAGGATGTGAATTTAAATTTTGTTGATAGGCTATAGGCATCCTAGGGGGATTTTGTCCCATAAGGAGGGTACATGTATTGAATAAAAACACAATAGAAAATTGTATTCTACGAAGGTCAAAAGAGAATTGTATTCTGTGATTGGTAAGCGGAAGTAAAGAAGGAGCGCAAGTCGTTGAAGATTATCATCAAATCTCCATCTTCATAGGTCATGGGGTCGGTATTTTATTCTGACATTTAGTTGTAAATCAAGAAATTTTTAATTTGTAAAGACGTTGCAGAATTTAAATACGTCTGGAAGCTAGAATGGAAAATTTTGTTTAAGATTTATATTGCAAGACTGGAAATTTATTTAGTATGAGATATTTAGTTAATTTATGTGTATTATGAATTTCCTAGAATACGAATTCCTCGATAGAATACATATGAGCTTTAGCTATATGTTGATTGTAAATTGTAAATTTCTGAACTGAATGAGAAATTTTCCATACTCTCTATTTTATATATATCGCCCTGTTCCAAGAGAATTTTGTATGGAAGTTTAAATTGATAACAATCTAAACTTCAATTATTGCGGTATAAGATTTTCAATTATTGTGTTTACGACAATTTTTGCGCATATGACACTTACCTCTTGCGTAGGTAACTAACGTTCCACCAACCAAAAGTTAGATCACTGTTAGATAGCGTCACCACAATTAATGCATGGGTTCTATAGTTCAGGTGGCTTCCGCCTTTCAATGGTTAGGAAAAGGTGATGACAGTGTTATTTCAACTACGCATGGAGTTATAATAAGTATGCACTTGAATGTGATTTTACCGTTGCGAACTACTAATTTATTACCTATCAAGACAAGGAATGTGCTACATTAAATCTTAGTTTTGTCGTGAAGTCCCATTTTAGATAGACTATATAACTAGCACAGCCGTCACATAATTGTGGCTGATCAATGCCGAAGATTGATAAGATGAAAAGAATCCTTAAAAGAATATATTAAATTTTATTATTGATTAACAAATAAACGGTTGAGCTTCATTTATCTGGTGTTAATATTTTAATTTCTGTTAATCACTTAGGTGGCAATCGGTTAGCTATCAAAGTAATTTTTAAATATGATTAGGTAAATGTAAAAAAGTAAACACATAAACCGATGTCTTTATAATAGCTAGGAAGTTAATGATTGAAATCACAGCCATTTATTTTGTGTGGCTACTAAGAATATTCCAGCCATATTTAATCATGTCCATAGAAAACTTATTAAGCACTAAACCTCTATTAAATCTGCCCATTGTCAATAGGTATACGCCTTTCGACGTAGTTACACATAGAGGGAAGTATTAATTATGTTTTGCTTCCTTAAAGTAACCTTAATAAAAGAATTCATGGATTTTGAGAATATTAGTCCTCGGATAGGGCTTACACATAATATAATTGGAAGGAATATATATATATATATATATATATATATATATATATATATTGAAATTACAACTAGAATGGCTATAATTGAGAGGTTTAGGATATAGATTATAAGTTTTATGTGGCCTATTTAGAAGGATTCTTTTTAAATAGAAAGGTCAATGATTATAATATTGGAGATTTTTTTTTTTTCACACGAAAAAAACAGTTCCACTGTTATTCTTATTAGAATCAAATGAAACTTCCAATTACATTAGACATTTTTCCATGAATGGAATAGTCCTTATCTGCTCCGGTTGAAACCTGAGGTTACTTTATTTATCTATTGAACTTGATATCCTAATAGTATTTCTGTTTGATATCACCTTATAGGATATGTAGTTTCCTATCTCTAATTATAGTTCCATTGACATTCTCTTCAAAATATAGCCACCCTGGTTTATCCTTGAGAGATTTATTGGATAGGTTGTCCGCAATTTTATTAAACTACCTGTGAATGTGCATGAAGTTTAATGTTTCAAAGCCTTTCTTTAGTGAGCTAATCTTATCCTTCCAATGGCTAAGATAGATTAGATCTAGATTGGCTTTGTCACTTATCCAATCAATGGTGACCTTTGAGTCCCCTGCCACCA
>JASDQU010102434.1:53801-67015 GCA_032191745.1 Picea mariana
TTCCTATCATTGATGACCTCCTGGATGAATTGAGTGGCGCCCAATTCTTTACCAAACTTGATCTTCGCTCGAGCTATCACCAGATATGTATGAAAGAGGCTGACATTCCCAAGATATCCTTTTGCACTCATGAGGGCCACTATGAGTTTTTGGTCATGCCCTTTGGTTTGTGTAACGCCCCCTCCACCTTCCAGAGCCTCATGAACCATGTCTTCCACCCTTTTCTCCATCATTTTGTCTTAGTTTTCTTTGATGATATCCTCATATATAGAAAAACCTAGACATACCATCTTACTCATGTGGATCAAGTTCTCCACCTACTCTCTTAGCACCAGCTTTTCCTGAAACAGTCCAAATGTGCTTTTGGTGCCTCAGAAGTAGAACTCTTGGGTCATCTGGTGGGAAAGGATGGCGTCAGGGTGGACCTGAAAAAGATTGAAGCTATGAAAGACTAGCCGCACCCAAAGACTCTCAAAAGCTTGCGTGGATTTTTGGGCCTCATAGGGTATTATCGCAAGTTCGTTAAGAACTATGAAAAGATTACAGTACCTCTCACGGCTCTCCTCAAAAAGAACTCTTTCACTTGGACTCTAGCAGCTGCTCAATCTTTTCAAACCTTGAAGATGGCCATGTGCACCACTCTGGTTCTGGCCCTTCCTGACTTCACAAAGACCTTTGTGTTGGAATGTGACACCTCAAGGAAAGGAATCGGTGTTGTCCTTATGCAAGAGGGTTGACCTTTGGCCTTCACTAGCAAGCAACTGTCTGAAAAGAATCTGGGCAAACCCATTTATGAAAAATAAATGTTGGCAATTCTGCATGTCGTTGAGTTGTGGTGTTTGTATCTCTTGGGGAAACACTTCCAAATTAAGACAAACCATCAAAGCCTCAAGTACTTTCTGGAACAACACATTTCCTCAGAGGAACAACAAAAATGGGTGACTAAGCTCTTTGGATATGATTATGAGATCATTTACAAGAAGGGCAAAGACAACGTCATGGCGGATGCACTATCCCGGAAATATGAAGACGAAGGATCCATTTTTTCTCTTTCCTTCATTGTACCCGATTGGCTCCAAGCTGTGCGCCAGGAATGGCTTCAATATCCCAAAATTTTGCATCTAATCCAGCAACTGTAGAACAAGGCGCTGACTCCCCTAGGGTACTCCTGGCTCTAGGATGAGCTTCAATACAAAGGTCACTTGTATTTAAGTAAACAATCCAAGCTCAAATCCACGGTGCTTTATGAGCTTCATGCTACACCCACAGCGTGGCACTCAGGATTCACCAAAACATATGACTGAGTCAAACATTCTTTTTTCTAGGATGGTATGAAACAGGACATCCGTAAGTTTGTCGCTGAATGTGAGGTGTGTCAATGCAACAAGGGAGAAACAGTCAAATCTTCAGGCACCCTCCAACCGCTTCCAATTCCCCCTGCTATTTGGAAGGATATCTCTACAGAATTTATTACAGGCTTACCCAAATTGAGGAATAAATCAGTCATAATGGTGGTGGTGGATCGCCTTTCCAAGTATGCTCATTTTTGCGCTCTTCCCCAACCATTTACTACATCCATAGTGGCTCAAATTTTTATGGACCAGGTCTTCAAGTTGCATGGCATGCTGCACTCTATTGTTTCTGATTGAGACCCAACTTTCACAAGAAATTTTTGGCAAGAATTGTTTAAGCTATAAGGCACACAATTGCATCTCAGCTCAGCTTATCATCCCCAAACGGATGGTCAAATGAAAGTTGTCAACAAGTGTTTGGAAACATATATGAGGTGCTTTGCCTCTGAAAAACAACACCAGTGGGCTCAATGGTTACCCCTCACCAAATGGTGGTACAACACTACATACGATATAGCCACTCGCATGACTCCTTTTGAAGAAGTATATGGACAAAAGCCACCTTCAGTTCTCTCATACTTACCGAGTACCTCGAAGGTCCAGGCGGTTGACCAAACACTTACAATATGACAGGATATCCTTCGTACCCTTAAAGAGAACTTGGTCATGGAACATAATAGAATGAAGCAGCAAGCAGATCAAGGTTGCTCTGAACGACAGTTTACAGAAGGGGATCAGGTGTTTCTGAGACTGCAACCATATAAGCAAACTTCCCTCAAGGCCGAGCATTGTCAGAAGCTAGCACCCAAATTCTATGGCCCTTACACAGTTCTCAAGTGGGTGGGACAAGTCACATATCAATTAGCTCTGCCTAGTTAGTCGAAGCTACATCCTGTTTTTCATGTTTCATGCTTGAAGAAGGTGATTGGAACCAGGTGCCAAATTCAAACCAACCTTCCAAAGTTAGATGAAGAAGGATCCATTTGGCTACAGCCAGAAGCAGTTTTGGACCAGTGTGAGCGTCGCCTACGTCAGAGAACCATCAAGGAAGTGATAGTATAGTGGAAAGATATGACTCCAGCAGATGCCACTTGGGAACCAACTACCATTCTGCAGTAGTTTCCACATCTCAAGCTTTGAGGACAAGGCTGTTTTTAAGGGGGCGGACATGTTAAGGTCCTAACCCGCACATAGGTAGATCAATGTACTCGGATGTAATAAAGGTCAATATTAATAATTCCTTTTAATAAAATAGAATAAGGAGGATGTAAGAATACCTAATAGAACATTCCACTTCTAGAAGGATCTTCCTCTAGATGCTTCTCTTAATAGACATATTTAGTATAAATAAGGGGCGAGGGTATGAGAACCCTAGCTTGGAGATTAGTGCAACAGAGCACTGCTTGACTGGAGGTTGCCCTCTCGAAGAGGTCTGTGAACATTGCTTTTTGAATCAAAGTGCTTTTTCTATTGCTATTTCATATATCATTTCTGTGTATTTTGAAGATTATGTTGGATATTTTACTATTATTCTACCATTTCTAGCATTATATTTCTGTTCTGCATATTTTATATATCTAGTATCTTTCATCATCAGTATACCTAGGATTCACAGATGAGGCCAGTCATCACACACGAAACTTGGCTTCCACCACTTGGGTGATTTATTCACCCGAGGGTCTACTAGTGTCTTCAGGAGGCATATGCCTAAGTCCATCCATGAATAACATGGCCGAATATAGAATTGTTATAGAACTTTTACACGATTCTATCTCACATGGAATCCGTTCATTAGAAGTTCACCTAGATTCTCAGTTAGTAGTACGTCATTTTAACGGTCATTACTGCATGCATGATCCTACTTTACTCCGACGATTCCTACAGATACATCTTTTAGAATGACAATTTGATTTTATTAAATATTATGATATTCCTATCAGTTCTAATCATGTATTTGATGCTTATGCTAACTATGTTTTAGATTGGCATTTGTCACATATTTAAAAGAAAAGAAAACATCTCATCAATGTACACATTGTAAAATATAAGTAAAGCTGAAGATCCTTTTTATATATTTCAAAAAATATGGTGTTTATAGTACAAAATGGGGATAACACCCTCAATATGTATATATAGTCGGTATCATAATATGCCACAACATCTATTCCTGTGGCACCAGATGTGTGTCATGGTAGCAAACCATGGTGTTTGCGAGACGCTGAAAGAGTCGTACCCATGCCCTGGGTTTACCAACCACCTGTCGCTGCATCACTTCAGGAAGATCCTCTACCTGAACCATGGGTATCTTGTGTGCCAGATGCAACAAGTTGCCCTACATGTTTTGTAGCACCCTCTCAGCTTCTCCTCCTGTCGCTTCGTCTCCCCAGTTCCTCCGTCGATGTCGAGGGAAACCCTCTGGCCATCATGGACCCATGTCTGCGACATACCAATATCTAGTCAATACTTGAACACCACCCAAAATATATTTTTGTCCTAATTACACAAAAATACAAATAAATGAAATATGTAAAAACTTTTGACATACCTATGTCACAATAAGTGGCTCCTGGTGGAAGTGGCATGTCTGGATCTCCTTTGAAGTCGATCCCCTCATAGGGATAGTAATCCAGAGTGATGACCTGTCATCGCCACTAGTAAAAAAATTACTCGTTGTAGGGTGTCATCACCCTACCTTACCCTCTGCTGCCTCATCACCTCGGGCCACTGTGCCATGGCTGGATCGTGAGGTCCTATCAGGAGAATATCAACTCTAAGTCTCAAGCCTGGAACCTGCTCAGAAAAGAAACTACACAAGATGGTGGAAAACCCGAAATTTCTTTTGCCCCCCTGTTTAACTCCGTCAACTGGCTCTTCATATTGGCCAGTAGTGAGGTACACTAGTCGTATAGTGTGGGTCTCGCACACTGCACTGCATAAAACATGAGCAACATTGATGACTGGTGCAATGAGGCCGAACCTATGATCCTGGTCAAAACTAAGACAATAATCTTCAGGCTGAGGTTGTTTATTTCCTAGATGGGGACTTGAATCCTTACCTTAGGGGTCCCAGCTACACAATGGGCATCAATATATTCTTCTATATTCATCCCACTACCTGCCCCTCATGATTTGAGGTTCACAATCTCCCCCTGGTGTGATAAATTGATCAGAAAGTAGATGTCCTCCACTTCAATTCTCAATGGTTTCCCATCGAGATTGAAGCTCTCGCTATCAGGGTCCCAGTAACCCACCAACATCTCCAGCAACCTCACCTTGGCTCTCATCCCTTTGAGCGCCTAAGACTTATAAAAAAAACATCACTTTAAAGCCATTTGGGCTCCCAGATCTCGATCTACAGTGGCATCAACCTCTTCATGTTCCCTTTCTCACCATTCAAGCACCATCCTGTAAAAAAAAAACACAATTTTGAGTTAGAACCCTCCTTTTTGGTCATTTGTGTGCCCATATGTGGCTTTCTTTGCACACAATCATGAGTAGGGCTCAATATACGTGTCTTGTAGTTAATACAGGCACGTATATCTCATCGTATACGTGACCTAATCACAGGCAGCCTGCGTACACCAAAAACTCTACTTTGCGCTTTAAATAACTAAAAATTTAACACCTAATTCAAAAATGTAATCCATTGAAATTGAAGAGGAAGAGATCAAGAATTACCTGATCCAGATGACTTGTGATTTCATTGTCGAATTCTCCCACAATCGTTGTTTGAATCTTGGAGGAATTTTGGTCTGATTTGCACTATTTGGGTAAAAAATCAAAATGGTATAGTAATTTTTTATTTTATTACTATTTATAAATCATTTTTACCCACTTTATATAGTTTAAACCATTTTTTACACCTAATGGACTAATACCAAAGTGGATCGAGTTGGTTTTTGCAGTTTTAACCTAGGATTCTTGCAAATTTCAATACTTTGTTGATTGTTTGTCACCTTGGGCAGGTATATTCATTACCCAACATATAGGATAAGTATCCACTCCATTATGCATTTTCTCATTATCCTATGACTGTCGCTCTTTATGCCCTAGGTACAAACCCATTTGTTGCGAGACAGAACCTTTCATCTGCTATAAAGTCGTGTCATTATCAAGTGGCAGTGACTTACCAAACATGGGTGCCCTAGTTAGATCCCCTACTGCATTTGGTGCCCGTGCAGATATTTTTTCATCAGGACCGGGAGTCCCTCACAACTTGTACTTAACTTTATGATGACCCTCATTTCTCATTCATAAACATTCGACCTTTTACCTCGTGGACTCCCAAACGAGTTTAATTTAATCTCTTTTCCATATCATCTTTAAAAAATCAAAAAGATTGTCGAGTGATTTGTGCCTTTCACACTCGTTAAATTGGATTTGAAATATCATGAGTCTTAGTTAATCTCTTTTTCGACTCGTTACCAAAAATAGAAAAGATCGCCGAGTGAACTTGTCATTTTCACACTCATAAATTGGATTTGAAAAGACGTCTACTTGGCACAAGTTTACCCCTTTTTCACACCAAGTAGACTAAAAGACATAAAAAAGTACATTTTTTGGCGTTAAGTTGTGATTGCATCTCATGCCCCTGCTTGCAGTATTGAGCCTATAGTCGGTTCTCGCTTTGCATTATAAACCATTTGCCTCACCATTTTTGCATCCTCAACCAAGAGAGCCTTGTTTATATCCTTCACAATTTGACACCCTATACCTAGGAGGGAAAATCCCCCAAGTTTCCATCTCCCGCATGCACTTCCCTACATTGAGCATAGGTATGTTCCACTGTTGGAACTAGTTTTTCTTACTTGCGACACTCGTTTCCTCCTTTGTATCATAGCATTTGTTTTTTATGAAAAAACAAAAAAAGATGGGTGAGAAGGGAGTACTATATTATATTTGGCAGTAGTCGTGTCGGCTTTTAACAGAGCACAAAGTTATTTGAGTCCATTCATCATAATTTTTGGATTATCATGGCATTAGGAAGCTGAGATCGTTACACATTCTTCTCTATCGACTGGTTTCTCTTCCAGTCCCTACAGAGAACTTCATTGATGCCTCATGCATCTCATAGTTTTATCTTTGGGTCTATGCTGCCAGAGTCCACCATATGTCTCATGCTCTTGTTCAAAGGAAGTCTATCAACCTGTGTCGGCCACTCCTCAGAACTCTTGACTTTGCATGTCGTCCATACCCTCAGTTTGTCTCAAAATCACATGATACTTTAGTCCTATCATGCACCCTGGCCCTACTTTCATCATTGGTAGGTAACCTTGAACCCAACAGTAGACATTTCATCATTGATCATTGGCTGGGTGGTTTCCCTTATGTTCGAAGGCAAGACATCTATTCACACATTGGGATTCGTGCAGTGTCTTGGATACCATTAGCCTTATTGGTGGTTTCCTTACCTTTGTCAGCAATTTTCATCATTGATTTCTATTTAGAGGGTCTTTTTCGTGTACCACTTGCACTTGGCACATGCGAAATATGCATAGGGTAGTTGGTTCGTGAACCTGCTCTTCCTCCTATTCCCACCTGTTGGGTATGTGTTATATTCTTTGCATGTGTGTGTGTGTGGGTGCGTCAGATACAACGACTCTGTCTGACGATCCCTTCACCTAGGGCTCTGTCGTGTGCACCGGGCGCTTTCCTAGGGGGTCCCAGGGGGGGGCAGGTATGCCCCCCCCTGGTTACGCGGAGTGTTCGACACCGGGCAGTAGCCCAGGGCCGACGAGGTTCGGGGTGCTGCCCCGAGTACGTGCAGCACTCGGGGCAACGGCCCGAAATTTTTTTTTTGGACGGTTTTTTGCTATTTTTAGCTGATTTGTACATTTTTTTTTTTGGGGTGGTTTTTTGCTATTTTTAGCTGATTTGTAAATTAATCCTGGATTAAGGGATTAGGGTTTTGGTATCTACGGAATACCTAAAAACATTGTATATATTGTATGGAGAACGGTGAAATTCGATATAATGAAAAAGAAAGTTTTTCCCGATTGAGGGTTTCTGGTAAAGATCTCTGTGTATTATATGTATGAGCCATTGATTAATTTATGCATTGCTTAAGAATATATATGCATTGCTTTACTTCGCAGGTTTAAAACTTACAGACTGGGAAAGAAAGATTCCTTCCTTTGTTTGCAAGCCTTGGAGGCCAAGGAAATAGTGCAAATATCCTAAGTTGGTCATTTCAAATTTCTTATTGAGGATGGTTTTCACATGGTTTAAAAGTTTTGGGTCACTACTAGTGAGGATAAGGTCATCAACATAAATAAAAAGTATTATGAGATGGCTTGCTACTTTCTTGGTATAGACATTAGGGCCAAAATGACATCTAGAAAATTTGGTGTCAAGAATAAAGCTTCCCATATTGGCATACCAAGATCAAGGATCTTTCTTAAGACCATAAAGAAATTTCTTAAGGGGAAAAACATGGTTGGAGTCATTCTATACATATCCAAGAGGTTGTTCCATATAGATTTCTTCTTGCAAATCCCCATGCAAGAAGGTGTATTTGACATCAATCTGATGGAGGATCATTTTCCAATGATCGATTATGAGAAACTCTCTTGTAAATCTCTTTGTAATATTTTTCTTTTGCATTAATAAATTTCTCCAAGTGGTCATGCTGGTTGGGGTCGTGGATGTTTCCCCGTAGGGGTTTTACCATGTCAAAACATTGATGTGTTGATCTTTGATCCAGTTGTGTGAGTGGTTACTGAAGGTGTTCTTCCTCTGTTGAAATACCCATGTTGTCGAACATGGTATCAAAGTGAATTTGAATACCCACTCTCATTGTCATTTGATATCTTGAAGCGTGTTGTTGCATATCTAATTTCTATCATTTTTCTACATTTCTGGGCGGAGAAGATTATTCCATTGTGTTCGTAGAGCTAGTTTCAGTCAAGAAATTTTTTTTTTCACTCAAAAAATTTTATGTTTTCCCAAGATACGTCCATTTCAATCATATCTGGAGGTATAAATCCCGAATACACCCTTTTTTAATTTTTGAAAATATAATATTTCCGTTTTATTTTGGTTTTATGTTTTTTATTTCAAGGTTTCTACTCTTTTTTATATGCGTATGCTCTTTTCCCTGTGCTATATGTGATCTTGACAAATAAAAAAAAGAAAGGAAAGGGTTTTCATGTTTTTGTATTCTCTTTGTCGTGTTCTCTGTGCGATCTCGGTAAATCAGAAACAGAGGGAAATTTTGAATACTCCAGATAAGATAATCAAGATCTAACCATTGTTGTTGTCAAGAAGAAAAACGTTTTTCTTGTGTGAAAATATTTTTTATGAGCACGCACTACAAGGCTCTCTTCCACAACAAAAACAACAACAATCCTCCTTATAAACAATATAATATGTTTTGCACTATCTCACTTGGCTAAAAGTTTCTTTATTAAGTAAGAGGTCATGAGATCGAGTCTTTTTTTTGTTACTTTTTTGAAAAAGTTCATGCATTCATTGTAAAGTCTATTTCACTTAAGTTATAAAAGTGAATCACTATTAAATAACTTTAGTATTCTATTTTAAATTATTTTGCATGGAACTTTCATTTACAAAGTAAGTTCATTGTAAAAGTGACTCCCACTTATTCTATAAAAGTGAGTCACTTCATAAGTAACGTATTTAAAAGTGATATTATAGGAACATTTAGGAGGAGCATCACGATGTGGACCAACTTCCACCTTCCATGCCGATCTTTGGTTATCGTTTATGCATTTTTTTCAAAATGGTATAACTTTCACATGTGAAGTTTAGTTTCAGTGTCGCGTTTTTTTTAAACAGTCTGTTTTTTCAAGATCTTTCCATCCATACCATCAGTTTCATATTTTTCTACACATTTTAATATGTAATCTTCCAATGATCTTTTGCTTACCGGTACCATTCTCATGGAAATCTCATATGGAGGATGTATTAAGAATTAAAGTATTGTACCGGATTACCTTGGAGAAAGAACTAGAACCCACTGATGATGAAATAAATTCAAATGGGAAAATAAGAATGATGAAGAATGTGGACTAATCGGAATATCCATCTATCCTGATTTAAGGTTTCACCTTCAAGAAATTGATGACCATGATGATGCTTGGGAAAATCTTGAACATGTGTTTGGTAAACACAATATTATTCAAGCCCACCAGTTGAAGAATGAGTTAATGACCTTAAGTCCAAATGATTTCCCTTGCATTGAAGATTACTCATATAAGTTCAAAACTCTTAGACTTTTATGTATACAATGAAAAATAGATCTTCTAGAAGATCGATGCATATATGTTATTCTTGCTAAGATTGGTAGTTCATATTTTGTTTTTGTATATACCTTTTCCACCAGACAAGATCTAGGGAGTGCTTATCAAAAACCCTCTCTTGAGTCCTTTTGTGATGCTATGATAGCATGTTCAACAACACAGGTATCTCAATAGAGGACGAACATATTTAGTAACCACTCACACAACCATATCAAAGATCAACACACTGATGTTTTGACGTGGTAAAACCTCTACGGGGAAACATCCATGGCCCCAACCAATGTGGCCACTTGGAGAAATTTATTAATAAAAAAGAAAAATATTGCAGAGAAATTTACAATAGATATTCTCACAATCTATTTTCGACAAATGACCCTCCATGCTCTTTAAATAGAGATCATGGACCAATCGAATGTTAAGACATAGATCAATGTAGCCATTAAGATAGAGGAGAATATGATATGTTGGATCAATCTATGTCAGGAACATATCATGGCCATTGAATTTCCTAACTACAAATTCATACTAATGCATACTAAAGAAACACAATTTTACCTAATGACACATTAGACCAATTTGACCGTAACTAACTCCTAGGTGTCTAAATATCTTAACAACACTAGAAAAGACATCTCTAATAAAAAAAATAAAGTTTAAAATGATGACTTAGTCACGCAAATTAGTTCAAACACACATGTAAAGAATATAATCTAAAAAAATAGGGTCAACAAGCTAAGCACAAACAGAGGGGAAAAATTGGAACCAATACTAATGTTGATTACACCCCCCTTCCCCGTAGGAGTTCCTCTTCTACTCAAATGAGCCAGGAGCACTAATGTTAACAGAAGAGATAATAATGAAGGATGCATAAGAGGAGGTGATGGTGGTGATCCCCCTCATATACACATGGATAAAGAACATATTGTCACACATGTAAAAAGAAAAAGGAGCATTATCGATAAAAGTGCTCGAATCTATGAAAACAGAGAAAATGATACAAAAGAAATGGAGATCGACAACATCAATGAAGTGTCTGCATGGGTAGTAATTCAAATGGATATAAGTTGGTAGATTGCAGAGGAGTTGGCCCATGAGGGACCAATTGTATTTAAGGAGAAATCCTTGACATTGCATCACACCAAATATAATAAAGAAGCAAAAACTTTACAGATAGAGAAAATTAATATTAAGAACAAGAAAGTCACTGAAAAATGGANTCGCTTGGGATATAAGTTGGTAGATTGCAGAGGAGTTGGCCCATGAGGGACCAATTGTATTTAAGGAGAAATCCTTGACATTGCATCACACCAAATATAATAAAGAAGCAAAAACTTTACAGATAGAGAAAATTAATATTAAGAACAAGAAAGTCACTGAAAAATGGAATTCATAGGTTGATGTCATGGGAGTAGGACTCTCAGAAATTATCATATACACATGACCACTAGTGATGTCCTTGCCCATTCAATTACAGTGTAGGAACTAGAAAACATTAGACTAAAGAAGAGGATAAGTGAGTTGGAAGATGCTTTGAGTCCCAGACGATTATTTGTTGAACCCTTGTTTATTGTTGTTCTAGAACCAATTCCTTAAGGAACACCCAGAACATATTGTAAAGTTAAGATGGTTTCCAAATTGTTAATTGGCATCAGAACATATGTTGTGAAGAACATAAGTAAATGAATGAACATAATTTTGGAAGCATGATAGGTTAGTATGAATTTAAGTGACTTAGTGCACATAATTTCTTCTCTTATGGATTATCTTCAATGAGACCTAGAAAATACGAGTATTTTTATGAAAATGTTGTAAGTACATTTATAGAAAGAGTGCCATATATGAACAAGATCATGAGAAATCAGTAGTATATACCTTCCAAGAGAAAAATAAACATATAAGGGCTATGCTGGGATTTTTAATTACCTTTTTAATTTATCAAAAAGACAGTTAGAAAAATTGTGCATTTAATTATCAATCTGGGATTCATATGGAACTTGCAAGTTACTATGCATTGTATATGCAATATGCACTCTATGCTTCCACTGTATTTCTATGTAGTTGCAGTATCAATGATTACTTTTGCCAGGAGAGTATATACAGGTCACAAAGTTTTAGCAAGGTTCTACAAAATGCAAGAAATAAATCCACACATGCTAAAAGGAAAGTAAATTAAGCTAATCCAACTGGCCTGGAATCACTCAGCATTGTAACCCTGGTCTAAATGTAATTGAAATTACATGAATTGAAATCTAATCTAGTTTGTAGAAAAAAATTATAACTAATTGCAGAAAGGCAAATATAGTCCTTGCAAAATTGATCATTTTTATCACTCACTCCAACAAACATAATCATTACGTTAAGCACATTTATTCAAAAAAATAAAGAATGCAAACCCAATCTGCAATCCCACATTAATGATTAATTGCATGAATGAATTGAATTACACAACAAGTGAATAAATTGAGAACACAAAATCAAGACAAGAAGTTTGGCGGAAAAGGCCTTAAGCCATTTTCACAATATTGTATTAATTGTAATAATGCAATTATGTAATACAATAATGAAACCACCTCGATTGTTCTCACATCGACATCTCATCGGGAGATAAGGTAGGAGGAGGAAAAGTAGGACTCTATGTTATAGCTAATTTTTCCTCACCCCATGCAACTTGCTTGGATGGCCTTTCCATTTCCCTATGCAAACTTGAAGTCCCTTTTTGTGCTTTCCTGAGCCAAAAAATCATATTTTTCCACATATACGCAACCTACTAGTTAGATAGCATGCGTATACACAAGTTGCTCCACTACATCTTGTGTACATAGGATGTGGTGCTCAAAATTAAAAATTGTGTCAGGTTTTCATGTCATGTCATGGGATCCATGATCCTTGACCTTCCATATACTGGAAACGTTCCAACTCATCCCTTCAGTTCCATTTGAAGGATATAAATTGGGCCATATCCAAGTCGTGGAGGAGAGAATTCAACTTTTGAGAGAAAAGATACTCTGGAGAAATTTCACTTCACATTGAGTTTTCATCCCTTTATCCTTGAAAGTTTGAACACATTGTTGAGCCCCCAAGCTCTTCCCTCTTTGATGGAGAACCTCAATATCTCCTTTATATGAGCTTGCCTTTGGTGGAGGATTGAAGTGGTGGAGGCCCAGCTGGAAGGGACTTAGTTTCTCGGTTTTGAGATGTACCAACATAGAATTTTGTCACCTATACACTTTTGTTGATTATTTGAATATAAATATTGCTTTCTCGTCCAATTGGTATCTTGCAAATATTTGAATTTTTATTCCATGGGCGTATTTATCATGTATGTTAATGGATTATGCTATTTTACATGATAATATTATATATTATCACCATATGCTTGTGTATCTTGGTTTTTGAGGACAAGTTGTCGGTATCAATCCTTAATTTGCGTGCTCAACGGTGGTCTTCATCGAACATCCGGACAAGGTAGTCTCTCGATCTTGTCTTGTTAGCCTTTTCATTTATATAGCATATGTGGGATTAGATTTTCTTTTTGTGTGTCATTCTGTATGTTGTGGTTTACCCCATTCCATAGAGATATTTTCCTTGTAACATAATTGGTGAC